>VZSZ01001509.1:238710-313536 GCA_013398815.1 Ibidorhyncha struthersii
AGAGGAGAGGAGAGGAGAGGAGAGGAGAGGAGGAGAGTTGGCAGGGACCTACAATGATCACCTAGTCCAACTGCCTGACCACTTCAGGGCTCATGAAAAGTTAAAGCATATTATTAAGGGCATTGTCCAAATGCCCCTTAAACACTGGCAGTCATGTCACACAGGAATGTTTTAGCCCTTCTTCTGATTTCAGCTGTGGAAATTTCCTAAATAAACAACATCTTCTGAAAAATAAATTGTTGTGGAGAGACAGGGCACTTGGATTTTCCTCCTAAGTGAATTTGAGTGGGTGCTTGCTTGCAGCCACTGCTCAGACCTATGCCTGGACCTCTGGAACTGGGCAAGGCAGTAGTAATACCCATGGGAGATGCTCGCTTAAAGGATTAAGGAGGCTGATACCTCCAGCCAGCACTCCTGACCGTGTAACAGGTACCTGACTGGAAGTACCTAGAGGTCTGGTTTTCCCTAAAACTCCAGGACTCCTGACTTAATATGTGGGAGACAGGAGGTACTGAGAGTGCTAAGAATCCTTGCTAAGGGTCTAGCTGTCAGGACATTAAAACAGAATCTGTATGTAACTGGGCAGTGGGACCAGCCAGCACAGTATGAGCTGCATCAAGGCTTTCCTATGTGGTTGCACGCGAACTGTGAAAAGTTTCTGGAGCTTATCAGCCAAATCGTGCTGGGAAGTTTTATGGGAGAGTGCTTGTTAGCACAGACCAAAGGGATCCAGACTCACTGCTATAGACAGTGATGTTTCTTGTCTGGGAATATTTGCCCAGCATAGGCATAACCTGAGAAGGGTTACATAAAATATCTGGCTTCCAGGGGAGCTAGTCGTTACTGGTCTGGAGTCTCTACAAAGGGAGCCTCCTGATCTCCAGCTCCACACTGGGCACTCTGCATTCCTCCATCCCAAATATGCTATACAGCAAGGCTGCTCAAGGGCCACTAAAACATCTCTAAATTATACTGTTCTTTTTCAACAATGAGCTTTAAATGGTTTTGAAGAAGAGCATATGTCGGGAGGTCCTCACTTTATGCTGTTTCTAGAGGTGAAAGGGTCATACCAGAGCAGACACAGAGAAAGCAGAATGTAACCTGGTGCTCTCCGACTACCAATGAGCATTAATGCCCACTGAGGAGTATGGGAACCAAAGAATAACTAAGATATTTACTGCACATACTTGAAAGAATCTTAAAGGTTATGTACTATTACATGAAACGTTGGTATCAAACTCCACATCAACAGCCACGAGTACGTAGTATGAGTATGTAGATGGGTAGATGTGGTGCTTAGAGACATGGTTTAGCGGTGGCTTTGGCAGTGTTAGGTTAATGGTTGGACTTGATGATCTTAAAGGTCCCTTCCAACCTAGATGATTCTATGTTAATTCTGAATTTGATACAGCATTTAATTGGGCCAGAGATCTGCTTAGCTCCTGAGTGGACTTCTTGAGCTTTTGTGTTGGGAAACTTATTCTTGTGCCTCATTTTTTAAATATTGCCTGTTTTCTGATAGATTTTTCTGGGTACTGAAATGTTGAGAGAGCACTAACAAACACAAGTTTATTCAAAACTAGGTTTCCAAAGGTGCAAATCAGTGAATGACAGTTTCCACATAAGATGTCAAGAAAGCTAAATGGCATGCTTGAAGGGAAAATTTGCATGAAACAAAGCTTACCCTGAATTTAAATGTTTTTTTACTGTGATAGGAGCTGGAGTATCTACAACACGCATATGCAGGGGAACATCAAGCTTTGTGAATCTGATCCTATAACGATGAATTTTAGGTATTTCTGCATGCAACACTGATCTCCCTACAGATTTGTTGAGAGATCTGAGATCTAAAATGTGCTGCATGATATTATTTCTCTTTCTACCACATATATGTGACCTTACAAAAATACCTCTCTTTAAGAGGATATCTTATTTTTCTTTTTTTTTTTCAAGAACAGTTTCTATTGCATTCATTCATAGTATGTAGAAAAGACTTTTTCTTTTGTTGTTGGTATATCTTAACTTTTCTTTGGAGTAAAACTTATACCTCTTGAAACTGATGCATCCTAATGCAAAGAAAAGAATTCTAGAAACATTATCCACTCCCGATTTTTCAGGTTTCTGCAATTATCTGTTTTAGAGAAAAGGAGATTCAGGGAAGCCCCAAAATTAAGTGCCTTTGTGACTGATTTTTCAGCCTTGTTCTTCCAGCTGTCAACAAAGGAAAGAGTGATCCCCTCTTAACATGTAATCTTCATGATGATTGTGAAGAAGTCTCAAAATCAAAGGAAACACCTGCTCAAGGTACTCTCAGTGAAGAGAAGGATGGATTGATTCTTTTGTCTGAAGCTTCAGCGAGTCTTTGTGTTATGTGAAAGGGGACACCAACAGTGCTGGAAGAGTGCCCGGGTGCAAATTCCAGTATCTCTCATTCCTTCCAGCACAGTTTCCCAAAGCTGTGAAGGTATGTAGCACCTCAGAGCAGAGAGAAGTATTAATCTGGGGAAAGCTACTAGGAGAATCTAATTCAGAGAGATTTTATGTATCTTATTTTCAGAAATATTTCTTGTGAGTGTTTATCAGGCAGAAGAGAATCCCAGGGCAAACACTGTTGTATTCAGTTTCAATCACAGTGATGATCTTATTGTCCTGTTTTTGAATACGATAGGTATATGTTTTCTCTTGGTGTTACAATGCCCTTTTCTAAGGAAGCAGCAGTAAGTTTTATCTGAGGCTTATTAATGAAGTCCTTCGACAGAACCCAGACTTCATAGGAATTTCCCACCTCACTAACTCAACTCTCAAAACCAAGGAGATGAAAAGATATACAGCCTTTTTTTTAACTTTGCGAAGTATCTTTTAAATTTTTGCTTTCTAAAAACATAGAAAACATGAAAAATATGCCCACCCCTCCCCCTTATTTGTGGAATTAGTTCAGTTTGGCTGTCAGGTTTTGCTCACAAAACAGCCCTAATGATTCCATCAAATGTCCTCTTAAAAAAAGTGTAATGCCCCAGCTTATAAGCGGTATGCCTCACCACCTCCCTTTGAAAGGATGGAGAGGAGTCACTGAGGAGTGAGGACACTGTTGGAGAGCTTAAGGAGTAGTTTAAAAGTGTCTGTCTTTGCAGTGAGGAGTAAGTATTTCCATCTTCCATATAAGAGACTCTAAACTGCTTCAGCCTATTGCAACTATGTAAATAGATTGAGTGCACAGAATGAAGTCATCTAGAACCACTGGAGACAAATTTGTACACTTCAGAAGATGAAAGAAGCCAGTTTCCATCCCCAGTTTGAGCTGGGGATCAATGAGGAGATTGGACTGGGCAGAATATCTCAAGGACCATCTTGCTCCATGCTATTAATGCCTCAGCTGCCTGGAAGTGGACTTTGCTCACGCACTGCCTGGGAAGGAAGTTCCTTTGCTCTTTTGCCTTTAGATGATATCTGACCTGCAGTCTTTGCAGATATAGCTAAACACATTTTAAATTACTGGCAGACTGCAGCAGCAGGGAGCCCAGTGCACGCTGACAGAATATTTTACTTTTCTATATAGGTGGCTTTTCCCACACCATTCTGAGCTCTGGTCCTGCAGCTAAACAGCTACCAGTGTCTGAGATAGCAGATATAAAGTAGCTTAGTTAATTCCAAATTACCTGCAACATTGTGCTTCAGATTTACTCTTTGTTTTTCGTTCTTCAAGAGAAAAGGGAGTAAAAGCAATTTTTGGATCTTAATATATTTCTTCTTAAAAAACTTCTTCAAACAACAAACAACAAAGGACTAGAAGAGATGTGGGTCACTGAGATTTGGTATTTCAAGACTCTCATGACTCATAAAATTATCAGGCTGCACCTTAAAAGCAATTAATTTTGTCCTCACTACTTGAATGAAAAGCAATTCCAGAATCTCACTGCTCTAATTTTGCGAAGACTTTTTTAACTCCCAGAAAAACACCACATTCTTGTGCCATCATCCTTTAACTTAAATTTCTCTTTTCTTTCCTTATACGTTTTCCTCAGATACTGTACTGGGCCTGGCAGGGATGGAGTTAATTTTCTTCACAGTGGCCCATATAGTGCTATGTTCTGAAACTAAAACGGTGTCTATAACACACACACACACATTTTGGCTACAGTGCCTGCACAGCATCGAGGCTTTCTCTGTTTCTCACTCTGTCCACTCAATGAGCAGGCTGGAGGCAGACAAGAGGGTGGGAGGGGACACAGCTGGGACAGCCGACCCAGACTGACCAGAGGGATATTCTGGGCCATATAATGTAATGCTCAGCTCAAAGAAAAGAGTAGGAAGGGACTGATGTTTATGGTTATGGTGTTTGTCTTCACAAGTAATCACTACACTTGCTGAGGCTCTGCATTCCTGGAAATAGCTAACTGTCTGCCTACTGATGGGAAGTAGTGAATGAATACCTTATTTTGCTTTGCTTCACATGCAGCTTTGTTTCACTTGTTATTCAGTTTTTATCTCCACCCACAGGTTTTCAGCTTTTGCTCTTCCAGTTCTCTCCCCTATCCTGCTGGGACAGAGTGAGTGAGTGACTGGGTGAATATTTAGCTGTTGCCCAGAGTCAACCCACCACCAAAACAGACAACAATGGTGTTTTCTTACTCTCTTCCATTCCTCATTATTGTAGCTCTTCTTATAGCTGTACCCTACTCACAACCATTCCCTACCAGTTCCATTTTTGTCTCCTTTTCCTGACTACAAACTGCCTTTTATTGGTTTGATTATTTTTGCAAATATGCAAATAGTTCCACCGGTGCATCCCAGGATGTTGTTTTCCTTTTCGCTGCACTAATGGATCACACTTAGGTACAATAAGTTTCTGATTGTTTCATCCTGTGACTGTGAATAAAACTCACTAACTGTTTTTTCCTTGACCAGCACAGCTTAAAGGAAAGGAAAATGTTGATTGTCTACATCATCAGAGGTGTGTTCACACTACTAAAAAAGTCAAATCACAATTTACTGTTATTACATATTATAATGGCACACATATTATAATGGTGTTCAAGGAAAACATTTGCACTTGCTCAGATTTTTTTAAAGACCTGTACAATAAGGTCAGGATTCATATCTACAAAGCACCAGTAGTACTTTGGGGAGAGTGAAGTATGAATTCTGAAACTGTGTGCTTCAGAATTTCAACTACGTCAAATTTTGTGAAAAATGTTAAGGTTAGAGCAGATAATACAAATCTTACAATAAAGGGAAATGGGTCATGTGGCTGTTACGGGTAACGCGATGAAACGCTGTTGCTCAGTCAGCGGGTCTGAACAGTTGCCCTGCCCATAAGAAACTGGCTTGTGTACGTAATCTCACAAAAAGTTACAGTTGAGATACTTCTGACAAAACACAGATTTATTTTGTGATCCTTTTCCCCCTTAGTCCACTGAGGGAAACGGGCACTGCTAAGGCAGAATTCATCTCACTATAATGTTAGGTGCTCTTAATGTTAGGTGATATGAGTACTTGTTTTACATTCTTTTGTCATCTCGGAAGGGTTTCCTAAATACTCCCCATTTCCACCTTCTGTTTTTCTGAGTTTGATTAGATCTTTTTATAAGCTTAATTCACTTTCTTTTCAGCTCTGAAGAGAAATCTTTTTTTTTTTTTTCACTCATTAACATGTAATGACAAAAAAAGTGCAAGAACCAAGAGGATCAGACTCAAAATGGAAACATAAACTTAATTCCCTCTCCTTCCTCCAGCTAAAGAGATTTCTGAACACTTGCTTCCTGGCACACGAAGTTTTCTTGCCCTATATTTTAGCTCTTTAATTACTTTTATCAAGGATGAACAGAATTTCTGTCAAGCCAAGATATTTTCTGACTTGGTTAAAAAAAAAAGAGGGTTGTATACTTGGGAAAATTACAGAAAGGCAGTTTATGGGCTGCAGCGAGTAAGAACTACTGGTGTAAAATGATTATCAATTACTCATTTTCAACCAGCTATCTCACTGGATTCATTCTACCTACTATATTGTAGTGCATTTATCAACTTAATTCAGGCAGTTAGTCATTTGATTTTCTCATTTCATTATTATGTATAGAGAGCATTTGCTTTTGTAATTATGGTAATATACTGTATTTGGGCCTGATTTACCCTCCCACAACTTTAGGCACCTCAGTTAGTGTGTAAGTTGTGATCCTTTTTAGCCTTCTCGGTACAGATGCTCCATTTATATTTGGTGGAAGAAGAAAAGGGGCTCTCAGGGAAATGAAGATCTTAGGTGGCCTCGTGGAAAAGTTTGAATCAGGCAGGCTGAGTTTTGGCCATGCTTGTTACCACACAGAGAAGTAACGGATTCACTGTTTTGAACTCCAGTATGGTTCTGTCAAATCTGGTACTGTTTTCCTTTAACACACTTGCTTGAAATGTAATTTAAGTTTTTCTAGCTTTTCTCAGTCTGCTAACTTGAAACTTTGGAAGACTTTGAGCTTTCATAACTTTTGATATTAGTCACAGTTACGTACACAGCAGGTACACAGTGTATGTCTGAGGATTTTGGCTATTTGCAATTTTCTTTTGCTATTTTTTAAGGAGGTGTTGGATCCAAAACCAGGACAGAAATCAATGATAACATGAGGTCAATCTCCTAATAATGTAGGCACTACCTATAAAAGCACCCGTAAATTGAGTGTTTAAATGGCTGAATTATACAAGAGGCATTTAGAAATAATTTTAGGATTTTCATATAGTCCCTTGCTGTATGCAAATGCAGTATTGTAAAAAGTAAACATCAGCGTTGCAGTCATCTAGTACAACAGTTTCTGTTCTGAGTCCAAAAGGTCTTTGACAATTTTTGTTATTTCAGCATCTTACATTTAATATCCCACTTACTCCCTGCAACTATTTTGGTCTTTATCTTCTTCTGATTATTTCCATACCCAAGAATATTTTATTTTCCACCTTGAGAAATATATATATATTTTAAATTGAAAATGTGTTCTTGTTATTTGTTAAATGTACTATAAGCTTCCTCTCTGACCTTTTGTTTTTCAGCTGTATTCATTTTACGCAGTCCCTTGGATATAGCTAGAGTGTATATTTTCAGGTTTGTGCTTCTTTGTTCATCAACTTTAGCCTTCTTTATTTCTGGTGTATTTTTAGCTAGATTACATGCATAACCCTTGGGCATACATTAATTTATCTTTGAATGTTTTCCATTTCCCTCTGTGTCCTTTATCTCTATTGATTTATCCTACTTGATTTCATCCTGTGCTTTTACATTCTTCTAAAACTCACTCTTAGAAATTTAACATCCTTTTTTTTTTCCTTTTGTGGTTTTACCTGTGTCCTAATTACCACCCTAATTAGGTTATGAACACAATTGCAAAGAGCCCTACTCACATCAGCAATCCTGTTATATTTACCACACACAGACCTAGCCAAAGATTGATTTTTTTTTTTTCTCTAAATTCTGCTTTTTTCCCCTACTGGATATAAAGTATAATGCTGTGCCTTAACCACAGAACTGATAAATCTCTTGATTTATTTCTCTTATGTAATAAGCCTAGATTTACTACTTCAGAACTTTAACAATTTGCTTTATGTTACTCATCTCTTCTCATATAATTTTGTGTTCACAACTTCTATATGTTGCTATAAGTTTTTTCAAACACAAACTATGTTTACACTTTTCTTAAAAATAAGGTTACAATCCTATCTTCCTTTTCTTTTTTTTTTAATTTGTCTTAAATTATCGTTCAAAATTTTGCCTTTGTTCCAAATTACACCTGCATGAAATTTTTCTCCTCTCCTCCTCCTTTGAATTTCTATTTATCTCAGGTTTTTGTATGACTCCTTTGTAGACTTTCACAGCATTCATCTGATCAATCTTGAATTAATTGTATCACGTCTTTTTTATTTGCACATGCCTGACAGTCTTTGCCATGGTGATGATGTCGCTGTAATTGCCATGTACAGGACAAAATTAAAGTTTTTCAAGAATGTACTAGATTATTGTACAGCTTTAGGGTAATGAATATTCAAGTTGCAGTCACTTGTGTAAGTAGGAGTAGGTAGATCCACATACTTGATGCTTCTATGAGAACTTACGTGTGGCAACAGCCCAAAACCTCCCACATTGTTTTGTCTTTGTATTTGTTTCTTCCTCCTCATTTAAGCAACTTTTCCTTGCTTACAGTAGATGGTTTCCACAAGCATACTCTTATTCTCGCTGTTCGGCTCCTTCCTCCTGTTATTTCTGGCTAATGCGTTTAGCCTACTGAGTTGACAGTTCTTTCACCTATCATATTTTTGAGGACCAGAAAGAATTTAAAGAGACTCAAGATTTTATTTCATACCTCCATCACATTCATGACTGTATGTTCAGAAAATTATTCTATTTATTAAAAAATTATACTATTACATTTTTCCTTCAAGTTGCTTTTTAGCCACCAAGACCCACAGATCCTGAGATAAAAGTTCGTATTGCCTTCATCTGATGGACACCGCCTTTAACCTTACAGGTAGTGGTATAAGTAACTTCAAAACCATTCACCTGAAACTTCATTGCATTCTCAGAAAACACTGGGAATGGTTTGAAATCCTGTAGTCTCTTCATTTGAAATACCAATCCAGTCCCGCAGTGTAAAATATTAATATTTTTTCTTTTCAGTGGCAGCCTTGTTGTCTTTATTTCTCTTTAGCAACTGCTGCAATAGCACTGGGGTGTCTGTGACTATGGCTGCTTGTGCAGTGACCTCCTGCAGGAGGATGGGGTAGCGCTGGGAGGTGGAGAGGGAACAAATGAAGATGATGTATGTGTGACTTCCCCCTTGAAATCCTGCTCCCCAAATTGGGATGTATTATCTGCCCACACCACGGCACGTGTCAGCTCCCACCATTAGTGTCCCCAGTGCCTCAGTGCAGCTGTTTCTGCACCGTGTTCCAAAACACTTAAATCTCTTACAATTGTTAGACCAGAAAACCCCCACCTCACATACATTTCTTGCATGACTTCATGATCCACATAATGTTTCACTTGTGGTTGTTTCTAGAAGGCTTTAATTCCTTACCTCTTCAGGTTTCTCTCCCCAAGGAACTCCTCTTCCACCACCACATTGACAGGTGGTTGAAAGTTTCTGTGTGTGGCTTGGCATCTATTAAGCTCTTCTTTCCTCAGTGTCTTCCCTCTTTTTCTCTTATGCTGTCCTCTCTCACCAGCTCTAAACCCAGGTGCTCTTGATCCTATTATTGCTGTGCTCACCTTTTCCAGGTATCCTTCCTATGAAGTACTTTAAACACCGGGCAATGCAGTAACTCAGTTCATAAGCTCAAAAAAATATACTGCTGTCAGATACTTTGGTTAATATTGTAGATACCGTATGTATCCTCATTTCTCCTTAACTGTCTTTCCTCAGAAGTCAGCACATCCTGTCCTAGTTGCAAACTTTATGTTTTACTAAGACATACAGTCTTTCACATTTTACAGCCCACCAGGTTGAAGTAAAAGTGGCTGAAAAAAGTATGAAGCAATCACTGGGCCTGTGAAGAGGGCCCTCGTCACACCCAGTCAGCCCCCTGGTGTAATCCAATTAAATTGAACAGTTGGCAGGAAAACCCAGAGGATTAAACACACTTACCCAAGCAAACCCACTTCCTACCACTTGAGGGGTATAGCTCTGAAAACATGCATCTCATTAAGTCGTGTTAGACTTCCTAAAATGGCAATTAAGGCTAAAAGGTTAGAGAAAGATAATAAAACATCATAGGGATTCAGCAAACTCCATCTCCCTACACCTCCCTCTTCCCTCCAGCCAGTGCCAGCTGTTTTCTAATTAACCCAATGGTAGCAAGGTGTCCGCAAGAGGATATCTGATGATTAGCCAAAGAAGTCTCATTTGCTCAACGCTATTAGGACTGTGCCTCCAAAGCTCCCTGTTTTACAGAAGTCTTCAGGCATCGTCAAATATGCATCGTCTATGCAATATGCAACTACCGTAGCTGTATACAACCAAAGTTGCACAAATTCAGCTAAACCAATCAGCTCACGCTAAACATTGAGTTACACAACTGAGACCAAGATGATGCAGTGACATTATCAGTATTCTCATTTCCACTTTTTCCTCAGTTTTTTATTCTTTCTCACCTCCAAACAGTCTTTTTGATTCCTTTTCCAACACTGGGGTGTCAGTCAGACTCTGTCAGGGAGCAGTGTGCTGCTGCAGCCCCAGGGTGCTGGGGCATGAGTGGGAGCACCTCAGCAGGCTGCTGTCACCCACCTGTTCCCCATCCTGACCAGGATGTGTTATCAGGAAATCACCTGTACATAAAAATTTTCCAAGATACCAGCGCCGGTCTGTCTTTCCATCAGTTTTGGTAGGCTGGGGTTCATTTAGGAGAGTAGTCAAAGGAGGCAACAGAAGTTATCAGTGCAGAGAAACAGGCACTCCAGAAGACCATTTAGCCAAGCCAAGGTCTGGACTGCCTGTTGGATGTACCTGTGGTATGCCTCAAGTGGTTAGGCTCTCCACCTCAGGGTCTAAATTTAGATGTCTTTTCATTAATATGCCTTTAAAAACTTAGGTAGAGTAAATTATAATAATCCTTTATGTGAAAGGGAGAGAGACTGATTTGCCTAGCCAGGGTACGTTAAGAGAAGTATTGGTAAGTCTATCAATAAGACTAATTCTGCCTCTCTTAACACTCATAATTTCTGTAGGTTTCATGTCTTAAAAGGTAATTTGCTTATGCTTTAGTAGAAGAGAACATATTCTACAAAAATTTCTTATTATTACTAGAATATCTAAGACTATGTTAAGACTTTAGTCAAGCTGACATCAACAAATTATCTTTTATCTACAATTTAAATACCTGATTTGAAAGAGCATTTCTGCACCCTGTCTGTACTCTGATCTTCTAAGATACCTTCTGAAAATCTACCCATTTTCTCACACCATTCAGCTACAGAAACACAGGCAATCATTTTACAAATAATAATAGAGCTACTTTCCTATTATAAGTTGATTTTTTTTTAGTGTGTTCCATTGTAACATCCTCTGAAATTTCATATACCACTTCTCAAACAACATTCTTTTCTTTCCCAGAAGTGCTATCACAAATCCTGACCTGAGCTTTTTTCAAAACGTGTAATGCCAAAGTTGATGTGTGCAAGTCATCTGGGGATGACAGTGATAGAGAAGTCATTTTATGAAATGCTGAAACTTAGTCCTGCTATGAAACTTTCATTCACTGGACTGTGTTTATGTGGTTGGATAGTACAGTATCAGTATACCCACAGGCAGCTTTAAAGTTGAAAGATCAATGTCACAGTACACTAGATCTTTCAAGTCTAGATTTGGTAACACTAAAATAAAACACCAAAACAGCAATCACTATACTGGGTTAAGTGTAAAATTAACTAGAATGTAAGAGAGAGAGGTGCGGTTTGTTTTTTTTCATTCTTAATGATATTCATTATCTACTATGTTTGCATAATTTGTTATTTTCTATTTACACACCAGTCAGAACTGAAAGCACACGGTTTGTTCTATTTTCAGTGTGAAAATCAAAGCCTTATTACTGCTGATGGTAGCTATAAATTAAACATAGGTTGGGAATGTGTATCCCTATATTTTTCAAATTCTTCCTGCACTATATTAATCTCCACACTTAAAATGCAGGTGCTCCAAGACAAAAGTTCAGTAACGATCTCTGTCCAAGAAGGGAAAAGACAACATGTTGTAAATTTGATTACAAAGTTGGAGATAATTTATTTGAAGAGCTGCAACTTTTTAAAAATAAAATAAGGACACAAGACTTGATCACAAAAGTAAACCCAGACAATTCTTTCAAAACAATGCTTTACTGATAATGAATAGGTTTTGCTGCACTATTAACATATAATTCAGCTCCCCCTGTGCAAAATATTTATCCAATGCAGACATAATTTCATTTATCTACCATAAAGACTTATTTGAAGATTTTTCAGAGCAGTTACTTTTTTAAAAAGAGCAATTGATTGTGTACACTTATTTAAGGATCTCAACTGATCTGAAAAGTTGTAAAATTTTGCTTTTCCCACTTCTAAGTAGAAAACATTTGTAGTCTTCACAACCAACATTTAATAATTATAATGCTTTAATGTGTTTTGCCTAATTTTATAGATACTTTAAATGATTTTTTATTAAGAAATTAAAAAAAAATTTAAACTAGGAATGTAAAATAAATAAGGCTATAAAAGAGGATAATAAAGGAAGAGGGAAAGAAGTAGAGAAATAGTTCAGTAATTGACACTTCTATTTAAATGTTAGCAGTTTTTAAGTAAGAGAAAACACATGAAGAAAGTTAGTTTGAGAAATATTTCAGGCAGAATAATGGTCTGGGTGCTACAGACCTAGTAACTTAAAAGATGGAACTGTAATTGTTCAGTCAGTGCAAGTTCATGGAGATCAAATTTAAATAGTTTCTTTATGAGTCATAAGATCAGTGGAGATGGTAAAAGCATTGAATTAAACTTATGGAAGACATTTGACTTGATGTTACATGGCACTTTAATTAACAAATTAAAATTATTTTAAAGCTCTGCAAGGGATATTTTAAAGCGATTAAAGATGGCTAACTGATAGGTCTCAAAATGTCATTGTAAATGGAAATTGCTCTTGTTCATCATCAAATCCTTTCAGTGAACTCCCTCAGGGACTTGTTCTTGGCGCTCAGATACATCATGTATTTATCCAAGATCTGTAAGAAGCAGTAAAATTATGACTGGTATTGTGTAAGGAAGACCCAGGGACAGGGTGAGTGATAAAAAGGGAAGAGGCTAACTCCCCGATGTAGCAATCTGGGACTTGTCACACAAGTAAGCAACAGCCGCAGGGCAGGATGTGCTCTGGCCCTTCCCACAGTCTCGAACCCCCAAGGCCAAGGGACCTGCTCTGTCACCCGGAGAGCCTTTTCTTTCACTGAAAGCAAAGCAGCAGAAAGGAAAAATGATTTTTCCTCCTGACCTGCACAGCTAGGGTATAACCCAACAGCTAGAAACAGGGAAAAGGTCCTAAAAGCCCTGGTTTAAATGAAACATATTTGTGTTTCACAACTCTCACTTAGAAAATCCTATGCCTCACCAGGGCTGGAGGTATCAGTAACCCAAAGCCAAAAAAGTTGGCTTCTGCAAGACAGATCCACTCTCCAGCCCATGGGACAGATATATGAAAAGAATACTGAACTGTATAAAAGTCATTTGCCTCCACATTTGTTATTATGTTATATATGTTATGTATGGTATTGACATACTTTGTCAATTTGTTTTGTCTTCAATTTAGTAAGAAGGATAGAATGGAAATATCTCAGAAAGCCACAAGAAAACTCGGAGTAAAAAACTCAAGTTCTGTTTGTTGAAAAGCAACTTGTTTTACTTCAAAGATAGTACTTTGAGTTTTTATTTGGATTCTGAATCACAACCAGCTCTGTACCCATCTGTAGTACATACTCCAGGGTCCCAGTCCTACAATAATTTTGTCAGGCCATAACGCATTTCAAGCCACCTGCTTGTCTTCCTTGTTTGTCAGAAACACAAGACTAAGTATCTTAAACTGTCCATTTCACCTGTGAATTTTGCTTGCAACAAAAACATCGTTGTCACCATTTTGCAGAAGAGGGACAAGCTCTGAGAGTTTTGGTTCCTGGAAAGATACTGGTGTACATCTCTACATCTCTTTGGAGGCTGACTTTTTTTTTTTTTTTTCCTTTTGTGGCTACTGTTCTCTAAACAAGAGTAATTAGAATGAACACATTGTTAGTGCAGTGTTAGTTTAACAAAGAAAGGAAAGGATGTATAGCTTTTCTCTGTGGGAACAGCCTACTCAGTTCTGGATGAAGACATTTTCTAAAGAGTGTAAGGGACACATAGAAGGGTTTATGACAGAACATTACCTCTGTGTTTCTTGATTTTCTGATATTTGCAATTATGTAATTAATACAGAAAAAAGGATGATGACTCTAAATTAGCAAAGCTCAACTTACGTGAATATCAGCACTTAAGACTAGTGTGTTAAGCATGTAGTGGCTTGTTTTCTCAGCTTTATGCATAGTTTCTCAAAAATTAATCTTATACCTAAAAATACCCCCAACATCTTTAAGGAGAAAACACTATGGAATGCCATTTTTTTTACAGATACTTGAATTTGCCAGTTTTTCTTTATTCTCAACACAATCAATAATGCTCTATATCTCATAAATCTTTTGCTATTATTTTAAACTAAGTCAATAAATTATGGAAAATTAAAGACCAAAAGGAGGCCTGATGTAAATTGCAGTTGGAAGTGCCTTTGAGTGTTCAAAGCCAAAGAGATACCAATTAATGTGTCTGTGATTCTTTTCTTTCTAAATTGCTACTGTCGTTATTTCCTTTTCAGTGTTTAGGAACTTGTCAGGGAACCTGATCACCAATAAAAAACATTTTGTCAGGGACGCTGTAAAAAAGAGAATTGTGACTGGAACAGTTGCAGACAACCACGATTAGAGACATGACTGTTACTGTAAACACTTTGGTTCAACTTTACAATATGATAAAAGATGTGTTAAACCATCCATTATTGTCTACGGGGGCAAAGAAAAATTTTGACTTCTGCAAAGCCAAACTGTGTGGCCTGTCCCTGCCATGTGCCTCTGCGTCAGGCTGCTCTGCAGGGCCCTATTGTCCTGGGAGCAATGCTGTTCCCTCTCACATCGCTGTGATTTTGGGCACCGTTACTGCTGTCGGGACGCCCGTTGTCTCAGAGCGGGGTCAGGGAGCACACACCACCAGCTAACGCATGGTGTACGTCTGCCTTATGGAAAAGGCACGTCTTCATTTTCAGTCAAAACCAGACCACAAACCCTGTGCTACCAGCGAACTATATAATTTACATGTATCCATCCAGAAGCAAGTATGAAATCAGTGTAACTGAGAGAAAGGTAGTAACTAATTAGCATACGGGTCACATTTCTTTCTTCTCTTGTTACCAGAGCCTCATGAAGGATTTCAGGTAAACTATGAAAACAGTTGGTTTCTTTTTTCTTTCATCATTTAGAGACTGATCTTTTTTCCTTTTCAGCAGAAAACAGCTCTCAGGTGATATTTCAAATGTTCTCAGGACAGGCATACTGCTGCTGCAGTGAAAGCTTTACAATTGCCAACAATGAGAGCACGGTCATTTTAAAGCTGGCTGGGTACACCTGAAAATTATGCCTGCAGCAAAGCTGTGTTATTTGTAAGAAGTTCATAATTTTATTCTCAGGATTTACAAAACCCCACAGAACAACAGAAAAGCAACTAACAATTTTCTCATAGGAAAGACATACACATGCTTTGTTAGAATGACAGATCTAAGTGTGAAATTCATCAAGCAAAATTCAGCATTCACATATATTTAAAACATTAGCTCTCGTTTAAGCTTAATATTTATTTAGAAGCCTGCTTAACATGTTTAACTTGGGTAGTTTACTTTTAATTTATGACTGTGTTACAGAAACCTCCCAAGCATTGCTTACAATACGTTGATACATTTGTGTCAGATGTGACTAGATTATAAATAGCTTTCAAAAATATTTTAAATCTTCCCTTTGGATGCCAGACCCTTTTGGTCTAAACAATTTAAGGTTTCATGTCTTTGAGGAGCTTAGAATATGTACTGCATTAACGTGAGTTATGACTGAGGTCACCATGTACATTATTCCTCCTTATAAAAAATGGTTGCACAACAGATTGCTATAAAGGCTCTGCAAGGTTTATTAGCTCCCTTTAAATTTGTTTTATTAAATGGAAAATGAATTTGTAAAAATCTGATCTACAAAACAATATCAGAATTGACTTCTTCCAAAAGACAAAATGAAAATCTATACTATATTAAGGTACTTTGCAATTTAGACACTTTGATCTTGTAAGTGCTTGATCAAGCAAAAAAGCTTGCTTCTGACTTGTGTAAGTAGTGTCACTGAGTACTGCAGATGGTTTTAATATGAAAAGAATTCCTTGTATACTCAAATATTCTCAAGGTTAGGTCCATCTTTTGTGAAATGGAGACCAAGCAGAGATTTCCACATGATGATATTTTTCAGTTACAAATTTAAGCTGTTTTTTTTTAAAAAAATTATTTTATTTTTCTTAATTTCTGTTTTTCTTGGGACTGAAAAGGAAGTCCCACGGCTCTAAGAAATGCCATTAATGCTCAGTGCTTTAAAGCCTATTTAGATGGTAAACGAAGACAGGTTCTTTTTAGTCTGAAATCAGAGATTACTGGAGATGCATTACCCAAGGGATTATTTTCTGTCTTTAGCAGCTGGATATATTTTAAAATTAGATTAATCTGTTATTAAGTTACGTTCACATAGTTCAGCATCAGGATGCAGAAGACGATAATAAAGTACTGCTTTAATAAATGGTCCATAGAAATCCTAGCATCAACAGGCAGGTGTCACATTTGCATGCATTTCTCATACCCTGCTTGGATCTCAAATGGATAGCTGCCAAGCAGAAGAATTTTTCCTTCTTTTTCATCTAAGACCTCTTCTTGTTCGTACATAATATATTTTCATCAGGAAAGCATGAATATATAAAACCCCTGAACGACATAAAATATGTATTTGTATAATCACTCATAGCCAGGTCATATTACTGCAATAAATTATACTGTTTGGTGTAATAGTGGGAATAAAATGATGATCATATTAAACAGAGAGGCTATCATTACCACTTTTCTTACTGTTCTGGCACCATGACCATATTATTCTCATTTCAGCCATATTTTTGTCAAAGCAGATGTTGTAAAAATCATAAACCTGATGATGCATCTTGCATTTTAGAACAAACTCCAGAGAAAAACAAGACCCATGCATGGATTACTAAAACCAGCAGATGACTACTCTGCTTTCCCCTTTGAATGCCGGAACACTGCTAACAACCTGACTTGCAGATCTCAGGTGCCTTAGTGTTATTGTAGTGACTGGAGACGTACCTCCCAATGGCACGGAAAGACTGAGGACACTCCGTATTCACAGGTCTCCACATCAACCATGAAACCTTATATTCTTCCTTCTTTTGGACCTTTGGTTAGAGTCCTTTAACATTTTTTCAGGCTTTGTTAAAGATGACTTTGCCTTTACTCTTACTTTAACACTTACATATTATTCTTACTATTTACAAAAAGACTCACCAAAATGCTAACCAAAAAGAGCAGTAGCATGGTTAGCAGTTAACAGATACGAGAAACATTGAAAAGCTTCGGTTCATCCCACATTGACATTATCCACCTGAAACAGGTCATTGAGTGAGAGAAATACAGACTTCCAAGAGCAGAGTCATGACTCCTAGACTTCCCAAAAGACTCAGTCATACATCTATTCTCACTGGGTTTGCTTTAGTGAGAACCAAAGGCAGTTATGGTCTTGACTTAGGAGCCTGTAATTAGGTGAGACACATCCGGCCTTCAGTGTGTTTGGCAAATACACACACTGAGGCATTAAGGCTTCAGCTATCTAATTTGGTGAAAAAATTTTATGTGGTAATTTTAAAGGTTGATGGAATCACTGTAATTTTTGAGACACTGTGTTTCTGAGAACTTCACAATTTTAGCCCCAGTGGTTCTGATCCAGCTATGGATTAGCATAAATTTAGTAAAATATAATCTTACAAGCATGTTCCAGTTTGCAGATTGCCTAATTCCCTCACCATGGTGAGAGTCAAGTATCTCCAGAGATACTGGTCCAAAATATACTCCAACCAAGCATATGGTGAAGAACATGAATACAGCCAATTGTGAGAAACGAATGTCAAAGCTAGAAGCATGGATTAACCTCTGAAAATTTTAAGTGAACAGTACATATTATACAATCAATAGTACATAGTACAACTGAGTTGTAGATATTGGTCCAATGTAAGACGGGAGCATCACTTTGCTAAGTGAGTTCTGAGCACATTGTGATAAAAACCCTTTGCTGTAAGAATCTAAAAATCTAAATAAAATCTATCTGTGCAGTATTTACAATGCAAGCATCCAAACTTCATACACCGAGAACACCTACACATCCTACTGAACTAGTTTGAGATGGGAGGACCTGGGAATATCTGTCTATGAAAAATCATTCCAGAAATTTGTTATGCAGATAATAGTGTGCCCAAAAGGTAATTTCAAGGTATTTACCAAGCACACAAAGCCTCATACCCTTCTCCTTGCTACATGATTGGAATATAGTTCTTATATTTATTGAGGCAGGGATTGTATCTTTATCCTCTCAATCTGCATATCAAATTGAATCAGTAGATGTTATACGGTCTGACTGCAAATACGGTTGTTTTAACACCTCACAAGCAGGGAAAGCAAAAAGGGGAAAAAATATAATAATCGCTGAACATCTAACATTTATCCTAAGTATTTTCTTGTGAACTGATAGTGTCATGAGATAACTTCTGAATGCTGTTGGTGTCTATCCTCAGGCGTAATTCCATCACTAATTATTTTTCTTATTATCAATACTTGCAATTAAGATCTTTATAATTAGAACACCATGTTTTTTATAAAATAATTTGCATTTAGTTAATTTCTCATTATTTTATTTATTATCTCTCCTTTCACTCCCTCCCATGAATCACAGTGAGATGGTCTCAGAATGTGTTTTCAGAAAAGATTAACTGGTCCTTCACTTGAAACCAGTTAAGAACTGTTGGCCTACAAACCATCTAGAACATTCTGAGTATGCCTCTCTGTGAATATAACATTATTGAAAACGTACCAATATCACTCTTCAAGAACATGACCTCCCATCGCTTTTCTTTTTGTGAGGATGTGACAAAAATTAGCTTTCACAAATGAAAAAGCAACTGCTGTAGTTAAAGGATAACTGTAGATAAAAAGGAACAAAGTAAGATCTTGTCAAGAAGTGAACGGAAAAAAAATATTCTACAGCTAGGAATACTGACATACTGTTTGTAGTAGGCTGCAAAAAGACAAGGGAACAGCTTGTGATGAGCTGTAAATTTGGATCTGGATCCCACTTTCTGAAAGAACAGAGACATTTGCCCTTAAAGGTTTAGATCAATAAAGGAGGAATGTGTACAGAACTCTTTTCTGAAAGTTATTCAGCTGATGCTGAATTGCCATGACATGTGTTGGCTATTAATATGGTGGCATGACCCTTGGTAGCTATGTCTGGAAACCTTCCTGTTGTGCTCCCGAGTCCACAAGGACACCGATGATTTTCTTGCATCCTGTTGATGCCATCTGTTGAGTGCAGAGGTCCACTGACTTGTAGCTTCCCGTGCCATCTGCTTTGCACTCCTAACCTGCTTCATGTGACCTGTTGGGCTTGCAGACAGCAGGCTAGCACACTGAACTGCACTGCATGAGTATTTCTTTGCTTTCTCGTTCAATATGCTTTCCCATCTCAGTAATATGAACTGTCTCAGATGGCTGCAGTCAGCTGGTGAATCCCAGCAGTGACCACCAAGCAATGTAGAGTAATTGTTTTAGGCCAAGTCTTCACTCCTGTGATTTACTATTTATTGAATTGGTGTTAACTATCGAAATTGGTGTATTTGAGAGAGGAAACCATGTACTGACTTCGACACTGCACATTTCATGCAGTGTTAGGGAGTTAGTTACTTTGGTTTTGCTATGCTGGACTTGCACTGGCTTAACGGGAAGCAAGTCTTTTGCAAAATGACAAAATACACATAGATTTTATCTTCTGTGCCTAGTTGGCATCTAAACTCTGCTCAGATTTTGCTAAGAGTTTTTTATACCTCCCGGCTCATGTTGTGTATTTATTCCACTTGGATTCCTAAAAACCCATCGAGGTTCAATGTTCCTATTCTTCATGCATCTCAGTGGGATGCCACTCCTTGCAGCTCTTCCCAGACTGTATACACTTTCAGTACACAGCTGAACCTTTTTTTCAGTACCCTACTACTGCAAAGTGGGTGTTCTTCACAGTTTTTTTACTTGAACAGTTCTCGCATTTGATGATAAAAATTTATCTTCCACACATGGTGTCATTTTTTTAGCGGTGATGTACCCTCTGATGACTTTCAGCAACAACCTACCAGATTTCTGACTATGTGACACAGTGGATTTCTGGTCATCCAGGAATGTAAAACAAGTAGTCACTATCTGCACACAAAGTAACTCCATGTTTTGTGTGCAGCAAATCAACCACAATGTGGAGTTTTTGAATTCAGTGTAAATATGACACCAACCCACATGAAGATTAGCCTCATTTGGGACTTACAGGCAAGAGGTGCTCTGTTCTTGTACAGTATAGACCAGGTTGGCAGCATATGTACAGATGGTTTTATGGACACTTTGGATTCCTACCATTTTCTTCATTAGAATATTGGCAGGTATAAACTCTTCTTATTACGGGAAAGTACAGAACATGCTGACACGTAAACCTCCCCTGGCTCCAATGGCAAAGGACCTTGAGGAAGATTTTTTAGGGCAATCTTATATTGTAATACTAAAAAAGAATCCTGGTTATAACAACTGCGTATTTGGTGCTGTGCATATTAACTCTTTACTCTTTCTGGTAAGATTAACTTTAATTTTCTAAAAGTTGTGTCTAGTATAAAAACATCATTTAAGCTCTCTCCACAGGCAATGAAGAAGCAGAGGACCACGCACTTCCAGAGGATGATTCATCTCACCAGTCTTATGTACCCATCTATCTCCGTTTACTATGAAGGCATCCCAGGTGGCCACTTTAGACTAGATATCCAGGTTTTAGATGGCTAAAGAAGTTTAAGGAGATGAATCCTTCTCTAGGTGGTGCTATCCATTGTTCAGGTCTGAGGCAAAGGGTGGAAAACTAGGATCTGCCCCTCAACCAATGAGTGAGATAAAGGGCAGAGTACCTCCTCTTGGGATATTTATTGTCCCAGTTCCTGGTCTGGAGCAGAAGTCAGACAACTGGGTGGCTATGCAGTTGCTGTCAAAAGATGCTATGCACCATCTCAAAGCTAATGATCTCTTTCATAAACACTGTGCCGCTGCAGTGCCTGTGCCTGTGGCTGTGCCTGTGCCTGTGTGTTTTTTCCACAGAATTAGTTTGAGTCCTTTCTTATGCATTATCTGAGAAATACACTGTGACTGACCTGTGACATTAATCAACTTTGCCTGTGATACCTAAAAAATACCACCTTGTATTAATTTTGTTCTGCTGAGGGAACTACATTAGACGTTTTCCTCATTCATTTCTTTGATTAAAAAAATCCTGCTATGAAATGTAAACAAATTCTTGCTTACCATTGTGAAATAGCTTTCACTTCAGGTTTTGCAGTCATTTTCCACTGTAATAGCAAGTATACCTTTTTATCAGCTGAAAATTAAGTAGACAACTTTGTGGATTTATTTCTGAAACATCTACAAAAGGCCTATGCCATACTTTCTTGAAGTACCTCAAGGGAAAACCCTATGGGAAAGTTTAAACATTCTGCGTGAAGTAAACAAACAGAAGAGATGTGGGTGAGTTTTATCTTTCTCACTCTAAGACATTTCAACGACAGTGGAAATGCCTTCATTTTGATCAAGATTTTACTTGTCATTCAAGGTCTTTTTGATTGAACAGGTCAAAAACCTCTTGAGAAAAAATGAGTTTCAGACTTTTTATAGAATCCCCCAACTTCAAATGAAAAGACTTTCCCTAGTACATAAAAACCCCCAGAACAACCAACCCTCTACGCTATTGGGAAAAGTATGCAATTTCCACAACTAACCCAAGACAACTGACGGCTGACAATCTTTCAGAGGTTACATGTCAGATTATCTTAGAGGTTTTTTAGGTGGCGGATAAGAGATGCTGCCTTTCAAAGGATCCATCCTTTTGGCATTAACGTATTGTTCTGGATTTGCTGATTTGGGAGACTGGGGAGACTCACTGCTTTTCTCCCCCAAGGGTCTTGCTTGGGAGGCTGTAGCTCCAAACTCCATCATCCAGAATCTGTCTGTGCCACCTCCTTGGTGTTAGGTACAAAACAGTGATCTCTGCAGTAGGCAGTGGAAGTATGAAATGGGGGGAAATGTCAATCTTTCCATTCAGAGTTGCTCTTTTTGAATCCAATTCATTGGGATGCATTGCTCACTCAAATGTGAATAGATGAGCACATTTAAAGCCAGATGCCAGACATCTGTGCCTGTGCAGTCCACCTGTCTCTGCTGCAGAAACAAGGATAACAGGAAAATCTACCAGACCTAGAAGCTTTTGCATTGGAAATACGACCTCTGATGAAAAGTACTAATTGACTTGACTATTTATCTGGCTCCAACAGGTCTACTGGTACACTAAAAAAGTCTTACACAGTTAAATTGTGAGAAAGTATGGTTGTAAGGGCTTGAAAAGGAAGAGAAGCATTCACCATTGTTCTCACTCTGTGTGCTTGCAGGAGAAAACCTGTAAATTCTGCTTTAGGTGAGCACCTAAAAGGTTTAGAGAGCAAAGATCCAGCACTGGTCTCCTGCTACTGTAAACTGGGGAAGGGCATCATCAGATTGGTAAATCTATTTGCAAATAATGACCAATAGGGAGGCAACTGGCTGAATACAGAATCTTGCAAATCAGCTTTCAAAGGCCTAGTGATTTCTACACTTACTCAGTAGGAAGGGAATTATGCAGTCATTAGTGCAGACTGTCTGCTGGAAAAGATGTTAGTACCTGCCAGGAACTAGGTTATCCTTATTTCACATAAGTAACTCTTCTTGTCTTCACCCCCCCGGCCCCTTCCCCCCCGGCTCCTGGTCAAGAAGTGCAACTCAGGGATGTGGTTTGGACTAAATGAATAAGGAGAGCTGGGCAGGGAGAGAGGTGAAGGCAGAAGCACCTTCTGTGATAATCCCCTCAGGAAACAAAATGATGCCAGAGTGGTGGTAAATAGCTTATAGTAGTGGAGTTATCCTGTAATGGGATACAAATCGAGTGATTTCTCAGAGCAGAGAGCTGGCATGGGGGAACTTCACTGTGGGGCGAGTGCCCTACCATTACACTCTAGGAACAGTGCGGTGATACGCCGTGCCTCTCCCCTCAGCTGAACAAATGTCTCTTACTGCCAGACCTGAGTGAGAGAATGCTCACAGATCAGCAAGCACAGAGGTGAACAAGCCAAGACATGAGATAGTTTCCAGGTCCACTTTCTATCAGTAAGAAGGGAGAGAGAAAGGAAGGTAGGGAAAAAAAACCCAAATGCTGCCTGGATATCTCCTGGGGGAGACAGCAGCAGTTCCCTCTGTTGTGGAGGGAGATGAGTCAGAGGAAGAGTAGAAACGGGAAAGTTGGTACAAGCTGGAAATTTGTACCATTTCGTAAGAGCCAGAGTGAGACAAAACCAATCAAAACAGTTATGCTGCCAGACCCACGGCTATTGGGAGGGTGCAGCTCTTCGCTACCACCTGTAACGAAACAGCAAATGAAACCAGCAGTGTTACACCAGCAGTGTAACGAAATAGCAAGTGAAAACAGTATGTGTGTTGCTGTTAATGGGCGATACTCAAAAACTTAGTCCACACGCAATTATGGGCCTCCCAGAGTTGTCACTAATCTGTAGTATTTTCTCTCCACTCAGCCCCAAGACACAAGCGCTCATTGCTTTTCTGTTTCTCAAGTACCTAAAAAATCACAGGCAAGCCAAAGTAATCATTTAGTTTATTATATGGCAAAGGTACACTAGTCACTTGGGCCCTCTCCAAGCGCCAACCTTGGCAGTATTTATCTCATTTTTGAGAAAGAAAAGATTGGATGCAAGCTATCAAAAATGTAGCACTATAGATCTTTGGGGAAAACAGATGTAGGAAGCCTTAATTTTCTGAAGTGTCCAGCTAAACAACTACAGATAACAGAGAAGTCATGGCACATAAACATTTTCCTTGGTCTTACCTTTCACACTGAACTTAGCAACTGTTCCCGCCTTTTTGCATCCTTTCACCCACCCTGGTTTATTAAATGTGTGCCCACCCTTTTGTGAGCTCACACACTCTTTTCCTTCAGGCAGCACTCCCAGCCATACTTCGTCCTCAGTGGAAAAACTTGATGTGCAAGGCCAGGGTCTAGGATGAGGGCAGTTGACTACTGATAAAAATCAAAACCACAAACTGCTGCTGCATTGATTAAGCATATATGTGTATATCTATCCATCTATTACACGTATGCTAATTATATAAAAATTCACACCTTCTTTTTCTTCTTCATTAATCCATAACATGCTTGTTTTACAGCACATATTTCATTTTAAAAAGAGAATTCACAGCTGAAGTGTATTTGAGAGACAGAAATATGTTTGATATATTACACATGTATCAGGGAGCCCTACAAAGCCCTAATCAATCTGGTGTAATCTCACAGTTGACCATGCTTTGAGCAGGAGGTTTGACTAGACCTCCTGAGGTCCTTCCCAGTCTGGGTGATCCTGTAAAACCAGACAGAAGACAGAAGAGTTGTTCGTATCTTTCAATATTTCATTAATTCAGCAAGGATATTTTATAATTTCTGCTTTTAAAATTCAGTATGTATTGTCATTACCTCTCTTTGAATCAGTTTTCACAAAGCTGAGATAACAGAATCTCAAGTGAAAAGGAACCAAACCACAGTCAGCCAATCAAGTATGTCAGCATTCTTGTCCCAAAGAGAAATATTAACACGGATGAATTGTTTTGTAAGTAATTTCAGTTTTCACCCAGGAGAATAAGTGTACTTAAGGACCCTTGTTTCTATATTTACAAGTATCTCAGACTGTTCATTGCTGCAAGGATGATTATCAGCTCTCTGTGAGCACAGTTTCTGAAGTGGAGGTGTGTAAAGCTTTTAGAGCTTGGGCCTGGATCCACCTCACACAAAGCTAGGTACCTAATTAAGAGAAAAACTCACTTGGGCTGCCTGCATGTCAAAGGGAGACGGAAGCAGCTCAGACCTTGAGGTAGTAATATGGGTATGCTTCTACCCTGACAAAGGGAGAATGCTGTCAGAATCACCAGCGCATATGCTTACCATAAATCTAACCTGTAGGTGGGTATTTTTTAATGTAACACAACTAAGAGTAAGTAGATTTTCTCTTGAGCCACTCAAGTAAATTTAGAAACAAATTGTGAGTACATCATAAAAAAACATTGAATTACTATGTTCATTTCACGGGCAGTTAACCTTTATGTCTCTTTAATAATTGATTGCTTTAATACTTTGTTAATATTATTAGTTTCACTATTTTATGATCTTTTTTCTTACCTTTGGCCTTTTATTACATTAGGTCTATAAATTTTCATAGAATTGATTAGTTACGAGAAAGAAGTTGTTATGCTCTAATACTGTTCTTCCTTTCATGGAAGGGAAACACTTCTAATTTTGTTACATATCTCTCGTCACAAGAATAATTGAAATACAGTGATTACTAATTAAATTAGTATAGCTATGCTAGCTCTGCCAAAATATTAGGATTTATAGTTTTGGTCAAAAAAAATTTGAGTAAAATTAAGCTATTTTTATAGTTATGTTATTAATTTATAATGCTGTATCTTAATCTTTCCAGTAATGTGTTATGACCTCTAAGTATCTCAAATTATGTTACTTAATCATGCAGGAACAAAGACAACTTGATACCACATAACATATAATATTCTAGACAAGAAAAGAGCAAAAGGGTCAGGTCAAGTATTTCATATTATGTGTTGCATCAGAACTAAAATGTGAATGAAACCCTGAAATGTCTCTGCAGGAAGCATTAGCTAGTCCATTTAGTCTCCTGAATAAAGTGTGAATTTATCAGTATTTTGACATGTGAATGAAATAAAAATTTCACATGAAAACAGAGGCACACTGAGATCAGTGATCCGTTCTATTTCAACGGTTTCTTTGCTTGTTTGTTTTTGAATTTTATCCTATCGTCCCAGGGGCCTGATTGGCTTAGTTAAAATTTGTTAACTGCCTTGACTCATTTAACACCGCTACTGTCTAACATTGCTCCCAAATTGCAAATGAGCTTGATCCAACACCCACTAAATTGAATGGAAATGTTCCCAGTGGCTCTGACTGATACTGGAGCAGTTCCACTGTTTGTATCATTTATTAGGTCATTTTGTTTGGCATGACTTGAGAAGTCCTTTCGTAAGACTCACACATTTTTATCTGCATTAGGTTTGCTTTCCAAAGTTCTGTCATTACTAGAAAGCTTTCTTAAAGACCTGCAGAATCTTAGCATTACTTGGAGCCTAATAATACAATAGTCTTTGAAAGATATTTGCACTGCAGGTGCAAACCTAGAACAATCTGGTAACAAATCAAATTTCAGAGCACGCTTTTTCTTATTGACCTCCTCAGCTTCAGTGGACAATTTTCAAATCATCTTATGTTTACAGAGTAATCACTCAACTTGCCGCAACAACTGGGGTGAGATTGGAATTGTGAGTCATCTGCACCTTACTCGTCTATTGGTTTCTTGTTCATCACAGATATATTAACTAAATTTCATTTCTTTTCTATAAAGTAGCATTTTGCTGCTGCTTTTCATACCCCAAATAACCTAGTAAAGAAGATGTTTCTTGTAATGGACTTTCCTGGCAAAAGTATTATGTTGATAAACCCAGTCCAGGGTAATTTGTGTTAATGGCCAGTAACCATATTTGAAATACAACTGGTTTAATTGCCAAAATCAAGCCAATTTCTTCCATATGTCAGTAAAGGTAGCTGCTCCAAGAAAGTCAGATTCTGTGTGTAAACAATTTAGAGCTTGATCCATAAAATTAAATTTAGAGTATTTTTTATACTATTACAATGGGAAAAGCCTCAAATGTAAATATTGAGATGTTTGAACAGTGGCCAATATAGTGCACAGTAGCTGTCAACGTATATGCCATGGTTAGGCAAAATATTTTCGAATTCATGCTTGTAGAATAATATGTTTTGCTCAAGCAGCTTAAGCAGCAAGTCAGTTCAGCTGAGCTAAACTGCTTTATATGAAGCGTCACTTTTTAATTCAGATTCAAGGTGTCGTTAAACATTTCCAGATGTTATTCATGTGAAGCTTCCTTTCTTAAATTTAAAGTTTTATCTCATGGAGATTACTGATGCAACTTAGCATGAACTGATTCTAAAGTGGATGTGGAGAACTGGCTAGCAAAACTAAACTGATTTAATCTGCACTAGCTTTCCTTTTGTGACACTTCACTGACTTCAGTGGGCTCACTTCTTCCCCATAGAAATGGGATCAAAATCAGACCCAGAAATACAGTATATATTTCATTTGTTAATATTCTGGAAATAGGTTCACAAACTATTAAACTCATTTACATAATAAGAAAAGTATAAAATATCCAGTCTTAGATATCTGGATTTCCTTTTTTTCTAATCTCTATAAACATATAGAATAGGGATGTATGTTTTTAAGTAAATCTCATAAATGTTCCAGTTTATCTATGCTACACCTTCTAGGATGAATGCCTACACTTAGGTCATAGTGTTTTCTAAAAGAACAAGTAAGAAAATTAAAACAATGGAGTTCTTTTTTGAAGAAATAGTATAAAGCTTTTGCTGCTAATTGAGAAAACTCTATATTTACTTTCATCCAGTTAACAATGGTTCACTCTTAGGAGCAATTAGGAGATGCTAAACCTAAGCTTTACTACAGTGACTCGGGAACAAGGCAGTTGCTGTCATTGGGAGTTGATTGGCCAGAACAGACAAAATGAGAAGATGCTGGAGGAAGCCGCGCTTTTCCACATTAGAAATACACCTGTTGTGGCTGGGGGGGTTGGGGAAAGGTGGCTGCTTTGTGTATGAAAAAATCCCTTTCAAAACCACTTACTGCTTTGTTTGAAGATGCCATTTTCAGTTACTATTTTAATTAGCTGCTGATCCCTAGGGGAAAGGGCTTATATGTGTCTGCACAGTTGGGCCATTAACACAGATGGTGAATGGGATTGGAAACCCAGCCAAAAAGTGTTAGGACTGCTCTGTTACATAAGCAAACTTGTAGGTAATCAAACATCCCTGTAATTTTTGGGCTGGATCACCAGATCCAAAACCATTAAGTCTAGCTAGGTGCTGCCATGAACACAAAGAGACTGCAAACAGCCCTAACACGAGTGAGGTCTGTAACAGTACGGTTATGTTCATGTTGTTAGCTTTTTCTTGACACAAACAAACAAACAAAACCCTGAAAAAAAACCCAAGTAAAAATAGATTTAACTCATTAATATTTCTAAACTTTTGTTGTCATTGCTTACTATTTAAATTACCTTAGCATTTTTAAATAGCACACACCGCATTCCCGTTCCACAAGTGTACCTCAGTATGCTCTGTAACCTCATCTTTAGATCACGATCTATGGTTTGTGTTACTGATTGATACATTTTCTTGGAAGATCATACATCCACATGGAAGATCACAATACGGTCTCTCACTTAACGAGATGGATGCAGCTCCCATTTTGGGCTGGTGTTTTTTAAGACGATTTCAGTTTCTCATAATGTTAGTGATATCTCAGAAAATAGGTCAGTTACTTTTAGGTACTAAGTGAAAGTTAGCTCAGCTAAATCTTTCTCACCTTTTACAGACCAAAAGGCTGGATTTTACGTACTGGCTACAGCACCCGTGGCTTAATATCATATAAAATACTGATAGACTGACCTTCCATCATGTTGCAAGGCATTGTTGGTGTCTTAGGAATTTTTAACCAGGGAAGAACCTAACCAAGGTTAGATTTACTTGCTGGTTTGGGGTTCTACTCAATGATACTGCTGGTTTTGGTATTTGAGAGTGTCATGATATGCTGAGATGTAAACGAAGTCAGATGTGCTTAAAAAGTAGAGACAGCTGTCCTTTTTGGAGAAAGTGTGATGGATTTCCTAGTGTGCCTAAATGCCATGAGGCTAATGAGTCTTAAAGATTTCTAGTACAATTTATAAATCTAAAAAAATGGGCTTTTTGGCAAATACAGAGGTACATGCATAAAACGAACATACAATATCTGGGTTGATTTTGTATCAAAAGCCTTCTAAAGAAGACACTTAAAACGATTTAATGATGCAATCAGAAAGGTCAAAAGATATCCTGTAATGACATTTTAAGTCTTCCCTGGTAATTTGTGACATATTATACAAATCTCCTCTGCTGTGCTGTGCGTATACACATATGTTCTGTGACAGCTGGAATAAAGCAGCTTTTGCTAGGGATGTATCAGCCAGGGGATTTCTGAGAGATCACAGTTTTGTTTCTAAGTGAATATTTTCTGCTTTCCAAAGGCAAAAACGAGGAATCATATTTAGTGTTCACTAATCGTTAAGTCAAATTATCCATTATTGGAATATCTGAGATAACTAACAAAGCTGGTAGAAAACAGTCCCACTATTGGAATTACTATTTATATCAATTTATGTACAGATATTATTTTATGATTCTGTGTTCTTGTGATTCTATTTGCAGAAGATCAGAGGCTCTAAGCTGATACAGAGACATTTGACTGATTTAAGACATCTTTCTTCCTGTGCTTTCTTGAGTAATAGGACCTTCCATATGAAAAAACTCTTTAAGTGTGTTTGAAAAAACACACTTAAATAAGCATCAGGACTTTAATGCAGAAGAGAAACTCTAACAATTCTCACAGTATTGTGTACACTGAAGTGTTTATTATCCTGAGGGACATTACTGGCCACACTAATGTTTTCTTGATCACAACAGGTTCTCCTGATAATAAAGAACAGATTTTTCCTTTATATCACTCTATAACAAGCACTGAAGAGCAGCTAAACTGTGGTAACTTAAATTGAGATCCCTGTTGTCCTGGCTGTTTTATTGCTGGTTTTAGGCAGTTAGCTGATAGAGATATGTTTGGCTGGAAAGGTATTTCTTGGGCCACTGAATCCTTTCCTGTCATCCTGTGCCCCCCACAACCCCCAGCTCTGACTAAGATGATTCTGTAATACATCAGCTCCATTTATCTTCCAAACCACAACCTCAGAACCCTTTGAAACAACCTATTATAAATCTATAAATCTATACAATAGGAGAGAGCAGAAGCCACAAGCTGTAATGAGCCATAGGGGAACCCAAGGTCATCACCTATATCTGAGAGGCCTTCAGTATGAGAGGCTTTGTTAGCTGACAGAAGTGGATTTGGGAGAATGCATCCCCTGGAGAAGGAAATAAAGGAGATGAGCTCTTATTGTCTGATATAATCTTCTTTCCTCAGTCTGTTAACCTTAAAATTGGAAATAAGGTAAGGTGTTTTCAGAACAGGCTAGCTGTGAAAGGACACAGGACAGGGGGCTGTGAGCAGGCATCTGAGCTCCACCAGCTGGAAGCCAGTCAGAAAGGAACTGCACTGGAAATTTTATTGCTTGACGGACTGCAAATTAATTAAATAGTAATGTTGTGATCCAATTAAACCTTGTCCCTTGCATTCTGTTTAGGTATCCATGTGCCTGGGACAACACATTTAAGAAAACCAGAAGAGCTGATTGTCTTAGTAGAGACAAAATAAAAGTATAAACAGAAAATATGTCAGCACTACATTTCAGCTGAAAAAGGAGTAGAAAAGGAGTATGAAGCAAATTTTACATAATGACTTCTCAAAGGAGCAGCAGCAGGAGCCATAAAAGAAGCTGCTGTAGCAGGCGCTTTACCTGGTGTGACTGTCCAAACACTTTAGCCTGCTTTTGAAAGCAGACAGCCAGCTCCAGTTTGCAGCGTTTTTTTAATACATTTTTATGCTAATGCATTCACATTTTCCTTCAGGAAATCTTTTTTTTTTTTTTTTTCTCTCATTATCAGTGCCAGCTTAAAGTTTTAAAAGAACTTTATTTTGCTTGAAAAAAAGGTGCTTGTGTTGGCTCTGGCAAGGGGGGGATGCGACTTTCAGGAATATCCAGTTCAATCTAGCTTTCAGCTGCTTTCTGCTGCTTTACACAGTCTACTCTGGAACATAAAGATACACAAAAAAAAGCCTCTCGGAGGAGATGTCCTTCTGACTCTGTAATGAAATGTCACTAAAACAGCCTGCAATCAGCACTGTGGAGAAAAGCGATCATCAATGCACAAAACCAGAGTCATGTTTCAAAGACTGACAGCATAGCTAAATCTGGATGCCACAAAGCAAAGGCCAAGTCCCACTGAAGATATAACAGCAAACCTTCTCTTAATTTCAGTGGGGGAGGAATGTGGAGGTATATCTAAGCTTTCAGATTCTCTGGGGATGAAAAGTGCAGAGAGGTGGAAAAGGTGACCAACAAATAAAGTTTACTATTTAGATCCTGGAAAACAATAGCAGTAACTTTACAGAGTGTATTAAAGCAGGGCTCCTGGGAGCTCCTTCCTATTTTACCACTTATTTTGGGGAACAAGTCACTTTGGGCCTGATTTTGAAAATATTAGCTTTATTTAGTCACCCAGCTGAGGACCCTGCTTCATACAGTAATTATACTGTATGAAGAACCACAGAACCACACCTGTGCGAATATGTGCCTTAACAGAGATCTCAAACCACTGAAGCGGCAGGAATTTAACATGACTTAAGATCAGGACCCTGTTTCACAACAGTTAAACAGTTATACCTACTCTGATTCACAAAGGATTGAGAATGAAGCTTACTCTTCTTTTTCAGCACTCTGTGATTTTCTTGGTATAAACCAGTATTTGTTCATCAGAAAACTAACATACCTCTCTGTACTTTGGATTTATCATAGAGGCTGGAAGGCACAAGTACTTTCTTATGAAATTCATTTCATTAAAGTCATCCAGCCTTTTAGGTGCCAGCAGAATTTCTTATGTGTGACAGTCTCCAAAATGAAGAATAAAATAAGGGGGAAAGTAAAAAAAAAACCAAACCCACAAAACCCACCAATGCAAATGTTAGAATTGGAAGCACAATAAAAAAGTTTTGCAAATCCAAAACCTTAAGATTCTGTCGTTAGTGTAGTTCCAACAAAAACAGCAAAAAAACATTGTTCACAGGAAAGAATTAGACAGTAGAGATAATGAAGGGACAAACCAGTGTAGTCAAAGATACATTAAGAGAGTATTGTATCCTAAGGGCATAAAGATTTATAGTCTCCTAAATATCCCACTACACATTCTGATTTTGATGGGGCAGTATTAAACACCATGACAGGTGCAGACTTCCATCAATACATGTGTTAATCTGGCCCTTGGGATGCCTGAGGAATTCCTGTGGAGAGAACTACAAAAATGCTCAAACTCTCAGAGAACAATTATGAAGTGTTAAACTGGGTGTTAAAGATTTCTGAAGTTGTCTGATCTCACATAATAAAGTTGAAACAGAGAATTTAAATAACACTTTGGCAGAATACTGTCTTTCCTAATCATAGACTCTGGGGGAAAGTTTCTAACTGGATGCTGAACTGAATTTCAATAAAGGTAAAAAATGGAGAAGACAGACTGCTCCATGGGTGGACAGTGATGTCTTTTTATTTTATTCATTAATAATGACAAAATAATTCACTCTTAGTTTATACAAAGTTATTTAACTTACAGAAGAAAGAACCTCTGGCTGTCTCCACAACAATTAATTTCCTCTGAACATTATTAAGGTGTGCCCATAAATACATATCTAATCTGCATGTACCTGTGCTCAATGCCCATGCTCACATGATATATCATATAATACAGGCGTAATCTGTTCAGTTATCATGAGTTTATCAATGGGTGCACAGTTCCTGAGGGGGAATTCAGGACTGCATTGTAAACTCTTCTCAAACAAGTAAGTATAAAAGTTTCTTGCCACATCAATTCATCCCATATTCTTTATCAGATGGATATTTTACAGAAAAAAAAAAACTGAATATCTCAGAGAGATTTCATGTTTTGTCAGAAATATCTTTTCTCTTTTCAGTCAGAAGATGGAGTGCAATTTTCAGTCTAGCAGCATAGGAATCAATGGCAGAAGAGAATGCATTATTTAAAAATCCAGCTTTTACCAATACAAATGAAAGTGGTATTTTTTTTGTAAGTGAAAATATGGTGAATCTAGAATCTAATGGTTTTATAATTCCTAAATATTGCATGTTCCTCTTTTTCAACAATCATAATCTTTCCCGAATGGTTACAAACTGAGCAGACATGAACGAGGCAGTATGGAACCCAGGCTGGTAACCATGACAGATATCTTAAAATACTTAATTTCACGGAAATAACTCTAGCATTGACGATATCTTTCTTTACATTCTTAGTCTGTACCATTGAGGCACACTCTTCGATGCTGTAGGTGGAATTCATATATATGTACATGTCTACGACGTGGATGTGTTAATGTGATTTAGTGACTGTCACTAAACTGTTGCCTTCAGCAAAGATCTCAGGTGGGATTAAGTTCTTCTTTCTAGATCTGTAAGCGTTGGGTATCAGATGTGAGTTACACAACTCGTATTTCTTTCATGATTGATGACAGAAAGAAATAAATGCTTCCTAAAAGGGATTCATCTGACCTATCTCAGACCTCTATCTCAAGAAGAATTTAACAGCCCTCTGAAGCTATCTGTTTGTCTCCAGTGACCGGAAAGACAAATGACTACTTTGAACATGATGATCTGCCTTTGAGACCAACAGGTTACAAAGGATGGGTCCTTTCTGTTATAACAATCAGTGGTACTAAAAATCTCTAGCAGTGCCTGCAGGGCTTCCTTCCATTCTTTAGGACTGGTTCCCAAAACATTCCCAAATAGAAACTGCTGTGAAATAGCTAATTAGCGATACAGGCATCTGTCCAACACTACATCTCAATGATCCAATCTTTTGTACTGGATCCCCAGAGACAGAGCATCATTCTGACTGACACGATCATTTTTTTTTCAAACCTCTTAAAGTGATTTTGCACCTCATTTTTGAATACTAAGTGGTGGGGTTTGTACAGCGTAGTTTACTTCTTGCATCAAATTATCTCACAGAGGCGCTTCTCTAACTTCATGGCTCAGGTAGTGTGCTGCCGAGTGAGCCTGGTCAAGGACACTTTGGCATGCAACTGCCTGCCTGCCCATAAGCGTTATGAGATGGATGGCTTGCAGACTGGGCTGGGGAGTCTTGCCTTGTGTTGATGGAAATTCTCCATACAGATGAAGCCTTGCTAAATCTACATAGATGATTTTTCTCTCTGGCAATAGCTGTCTTTCTGTGGAGTATGAGCACTTGCAAGCAATTTCATTCATGTGGAAGTCTTCCTTGACCTCCTGCTGTGCAGAGCTACCAGAGAAAGAAGGAGAATCATGCCAGACTATGCAAAGGCCCACATGGTTAGGGGAACACATTTTTGGAAACTGCAGCTTAGCAGTGCCTTACATTTCTGTGTTCATTTCAGACAAGAAAATAAAGTCCCATACTGCACATGAGTAAACATGTTACCATAAATTCCCGTTTTTAAAATAACATCAGCGATAATCCTAGAACAGGATTCACTACTTGGAATTTGGCATTGCACTGAAGTGCAAGTACAGTTTATTAAACTTGTCAGCAATAGCTATTCTGGGCTTCTCTGTAGTGAACATTTTAATGTAAAGTTAAATTACTACTCACAGCCATAGAAAGAAACTCTTTATTATTTGAATTTTTAAAGCCTTACTATAAATTGCTAGAGGTGAATTGTACACTAACACTATAAAAATAAAATGGAAAACCTCTGAAGTGCTGCAATCCAGAAAATATATGCACTGTTATCACAGATCATAAATGCAACTACAGATAATTTTAAACATATGGTAAGCTTCTCCTTAAGTACTTATATTTTAAGGAACATAACTGTGCTTTAAATCTTATTGTAGTCACAGAATAATTTTGCTTTGAACATTTGTGTAGGTAAACCTAGTGCTGTTCATAATTGTATTTATTGAAGCTGGATTGGTTTACAATTTGCAACTCATTAATTCACTATATAATTCCAAATAAACAAGGAGTTTCTTGTGTTGCTATTTAACTCAACAGCAATACATTACTGTAAAATATTAGCTATCAACAGTTGTTTCATGAGTAGCAGAACTAATGATGTCCAGTGTGTCTATCAGTTACTTTCTGTCATTTCTCTATACAGCAATGTGTCTTGTTGCTGTGTTCCACATCCTCAGTCATCCTCAGTCTCCGTCTCTCTTCTTTTCCCACCACTACCTGTCTGCTGGATTTACTTGAAATTGGTCAATGGATATTCCATCCAAGTACCACTGAGGGTTGACCCTGGTCTGATAATACCACAGTAAGGACCCTCAAGCGAATAACGCATCACTAAGTTAAGCCAATGTCCGTGCTTTTTTAAAGTTTTAGTTATACAAGGAAAAAAATAATGTAGAAAGTCAGAATCATATCACAGAATGACAGAACCATACAGCAACCCAGGTTGAAAGGGACCTTGAAAGATCATCTGGTCCAACCTTTCATGGGAAAGGGAGCCTAGATGAGATCAACTTAGCATCACGTCCAACATCTTGAAAACTTCCAGTGATGGAGACTCTACCACATCCCTGGTGAGGTTCTTCCAATGACTGAATGTTCTCAGTGTAAAAAATTTCATTCTTATCTCAAGATAAAACCTGTCCCAGTTCAGCTTGTAGACACTGCCCCTTGTCTTCTCCATGTGGCTCCTCATGAAGAGAGAGCCTCCGTCCTCTTTGAGGTGAAGATTTTGTTTTTTTTTTCAGTATTTTAAGTTATTATTAATTATTATTAATTTATTGCATAGTTTTTAATTTGTTTGCAACCTGGAGGAAAAAATCCCCTTGGACCAGATTTCTGAAAGACTTTTATCCAAACGAGTGAGTGAACTAGAGATGCTATACCCTGATGTTCACCTGTTTCTTTGAGATCCAAGTAAAATGCGCATTGTCACTGAATTCCTTATGTGATAAAAATGTCTATTTTTTCCATGCCTGTTACCTCTTGTCTTACACAGATGTTGATGTATAGGCTGACTTACTAGTTGCTCATTTTAATATGTCTTTTGTTTTGAAGACTGATTTTCTTAGGCCACCTCATTATTTTCAAGATATCCCCAAATAGTCCTTAATGTATCCCTTTTTTTGAAGTCAGCTGGCCTCTTCTATTTATGTTCAATGACACAGGACTATGAATGGGTTCTGTCAGTTTTGAACCTGCTCAAGTATCCAGCTTCTGACCATTCAGTCATTATGCAAACATAATTTGATTTGCAAACTGAATAAGAGAAACCAAAATCACACCTGAATAAAAACAGGAGGAAAAATTTGGGGACTATGAGTAATCAGAAGAAAGGAAAGAGAATTAAATTCTAATGAAAAACTTAAAATATTTTTTTATTATTAATAATAATATTATCAGGGCAGTTATTTGAACCCCAGTGGGCTTTGACATTACACTGTGCAAGGAAAACAGGAAAAAAATGACAATCCACGCTTCTTGGCTACTACTCTCTAAATAGATTTGATAAAGAAAACATTGGTGAATGCAGGAACAGGTAAATCATACAGTCCACCAGCAGAATATAGTATTTTGAATGGAAAAATTATGTTATTAATCTCTTTTTAAAACATTCTTGTGTGAGGAGAGTATACACAAGTGGACTTCAGATGCAGGCAGGGTGCGAAGTGATAAAAAAAGAAGCGAGTAAGAGTCCAGTGAGGAGAGTCTGAGGGAGAGCTGCAGAGAAATTGACGTAAACACGTAGTGCAGGAGGCTGATTAAAAAATCACCTCTTGGCAGAAAATATCCAAGGACACATTCGTATATTCTGAGTGCCTGGAAAGTTAAGGCACAATTGGAGCTGAATTTTGCAACGGATGTGGAGAATAATATGGACTTCTACAGCTACACTGGGCAGAAAAGGAAGATTAAAGAAAACATACCCCTTCTTGTAAATAAGAATTGGTAACAACAAGCATGGAGAAGGCCGAGATACTCAACAATATTTTTGCCTCATTTTTCAATGGTAATCTCTCTTCCCATATCTCTCAAGTCCCTGAACCTCAAGGCAGGGAATGGCAAAATGAACATCAGGTTTGAAGACATCTGAGGAACTTGTACATACATAAGTCCATGGGACCTGATAAGATACACCCCAGAGTCCTGAGGAAATTGGCTGATGTAGTTGCCAAGCCACTCTACATCATATTTGAAAAGTTGTGGCAATCAGGCGAAGTCCCCAGTGACTGGAAAAAGGGAAAGATCAGACCCATTTTTCAGAAAGGCTAAAAAGGAGGATCCTGAGAACAACCAACCAGTCAGCCTCACCTCTGTGCCTGGTAAGATCATGCATCAGATCCTCCTGGAAGATACATCAAAACACAGAAGACAGGGAGGTGGTTAGAGACAGCCAGCATGGCTTCACCGAAGGCAAATTGTGCATGACTAATCTAGTGGCCTTCTACAATGGAGTGACTGCATTAGTGGACGAGGGACGAGCTATGGATATCATCTACCTGGAATTCTGGAGGGCCTTTGATATGGTCCCCCACCACATTCTTACCTTTAAATTGGAGAGATACAGGTTTGATGGATGGACTGTTAGATGGCTAAGGAATTGGCCGGATGGCTGCCAAAGAGTGTAATGGCTCAGTGTCCAAGTGGAAAACCAGGAAGGACCGGTGTTCCTCAAGGGTCCGCACTGGGACCAATACTATTGAGTATCTTCATCGATGGCATAGGCAGTGGGATTGAGTGCACCCTCAGCAAGTTTGCAGATGACACCAAACTGAGTGGTGCAGTTGATGCACTTGAGGGAAGGGATGCCATTCAGAGGGACCTGGACAGGCTTGAGGAGTGGGCCCAGGTGAACCTCATGAAGTTCAACAAGGCCAAGTGCAAGGTCCTGCACCTGGGTTGGGGCAATTCCAAATATCAGTACAGACTGGAGTATGAATGGATTAGGAGCAGCTCTGTGGAGAAGGACTTGGGGATACGGTGGATGAAAAATCAGACATGAGCCAGCAATTTGTGCTTACAGCTCAGAAAACCAATCGTATCCCAGTCTACATAAAAAGCGTGTCTAGTAGGTCAAGGAGGGTGACCCCCTCTACTCTGCTTTTGTGAGATTGCACGTGGAGTGCTGCATCCAGTTCTGGGGCACCTAGAGCAAGAAAGACACAGACATGTTAGAGCAGGTCCAGAGGAGAGCCATGAAAATGATCAGAGGGCTGGAACACCTCTCCTATGAAGAAAGGCTGTCAGAATTGGAGTTGTTCAGCCTGGAGAGAAGGCGGCTCTGGGTAGACCTTTATAAAGGAAGCATATAAGAAAGATGGAGACAGACTTTTCACCAAGGTCTTTGGTGACAGGACAAGGGGCAATGGTAGCAAACTGAAAGAGCATAGATTTAGATTGGACATAAGAAAGTCATTTTTTACTAGACTGGTGAGACACTGGAACAGGTTGCCCAGAGAAGTTGTGGATGCCCCATCATTGGAAGTGTTCACGGTCAGGTTGGATGGGGCTTTGAGGAACCTGACTTGGTAAAAGATGTCCCTGCCCATGGCAGGGGGGTTGGACTGGATGATCTTCAGAAGTACCTTCTGACCCAAAATGTTCTATGATTCTGTGATTCCATTATTATTCATCCAGGACAAATTGGTACAAGATATATGAGCCGGAGACTACAAAAGCAATGTGGGTGTCACAACAGTGTATTTTTCCTGCAGTACCATCAGTCACTCTCTTCACACCATCATGCTCTTTAGTCCTCTTCTTCTACTGTTGGGAAGCCTCTCAATTGTCTTGCCAGCTTTTGCGATAATGATCGCTGCAATGGATGAACTAAACTGACACAGCCGTGTTTAGCAGAAGTACTGTGTATCTGTGAAATGTCAGTGACTTTTGATCTTTATTAATCTGAATTGAATTCTGAATTGAGTATTTTTTGTTGATCAGTTAGTCTACAGGAAATCTTCAATCATTTAAAATGACATCATTAATCAAACTTTTTTTTTTACTGTGTTACTTAATCAAAAAATGTGGCTCCACCAAAAAAGATTCCTGGGAAGAATCAGTTTGAGCAAATTCATCCAAGTGATTTCTTAGGTTAAGGGCAACTTCTTTTTTTTTTTTTCTTCCAATGACAGAGGAAAAGAGAGCTAATGTCCTGGTTATTACAGCACTCATACATACTAGGTGACGGGCCAGGTTTAGCTCCCTGACCTACCTGGTTATTTTGGGTTCTGCTCCTCTGCCTTCTTCTCTCAGTCACAGATTCTTATATTCCTTTTTATACCATCCATGGTATAAAACCCCCTGAAATTTAATTCAGTGTAAAATAGGAAGCATTTCAGAACATTTTAGAGTATTTTTAGAACATTTTAGACTATTTAGTTCCATACCAGAAACATTGTCCACCTAATTCTAATACTGAAAATAGAGGCATGAATCATAAAAAGTCTTAATAATCATGACTTTGTGTATTACCAAATACTAATCTCTTTAGTTGCACTGACATATCTGGCATTAAACAAAAGTATAAATGTAGATTCAACATGTTTCCATTCTAGGTTAGACAGGTAACTATGAACGATAACGTTACACTGCAGTGCTTAATGCCATGGTATGAAGTAATAGAAAGACAACACAGCTTTTGGATATATTGCTTTCCAACCAAATAAAATAGAAGTGATATTGCTTAATGTCTTTCTTTTATTTCAAATGTCTTTTCATAAACTACATCTCATGGTTATCAGAGCTAGTGGTAGAAACCAACCCAAAAAGTTTTATCTGAAGAAAGAACAATAGCTCACATGTCAAGAAAGAAAACTGTGGGGCATGGAAAATAAAGGCATAAAATTGCACAATTAACATGGGGAATAAGTTGTAGAGCCTCATTAACAAAGACTTTGGAATGTTCTTGAGTGAAGGTCATTATTTACTGCCAAACATTTCAGCAAAATCACACGGTGCTGACAAAACCTGAGGTCACAGCTGCTTGACAAAAGAATCATTATTCTCTTGGTACTTTAATTAAAGGAAAGAATGATAAGGTTGCTAAATCTTAAATCAGTAATATGAAGTTTCTTTTGGAATCTGACTGAACTGTTAGAATGGAAATCTGTTTCGAAAAAGGGTAATAAGCAAATTAGAAAATGCAAAGCATGAATCGTATTTGAGCAACTGGATATATATAAATTGGTTATTTCATAAACATTTTATAGGCAGACATAAATAAAAAAGCCAGTATAATTAGACTTAATAAATTAAATGCAGGATAAAACTTAAAGTATATGTTCGAAGTTCAGTGAAGGCTGGGATTAAGTTAAAACAGAAACATCACGCTTTTGTAAGTTTCTGTCTCAGGAGTCACTTTTTGCATGAATTTTCACATCGTGACAAAATTATTTTCCTAAATACATTGCTTCAGTTTACATAATTTCCAAGTAAAAACTACAATGAAAAATGGAAGTGCTAGCTGTGGCAATTTTGGATGCGTGAGTCTGATTTAAGAAAGTTACCAAAAATTTTAATCAAGGTATCTCTCCAGCCTTGGAGGAGAAGGAATGAAGTATAGATCACAACAGGGGTCAGTCTCCAGGTGTTTGAATTTTAAAGTGACTTTCTGAAACTCAGAGACTAGCTAGGATTTGCAAATGTAATTCAAGAGAGTTGGTCCCAAATTCATTGCAACTAAATTTATGGAGTGTATTGTAGCCAGTTTGTAGGAACCTACTGAATTTAGGAATACAGTTGCCTTCCATAGTCAGACTAGAAACACAGCTATCTCTAGAGGTGACTCACATTTTAAAAAGACTCCTGGCTCCCAATTCAGGAGCTTCAACAAGTGTTGAATTCTGCATAAATAAATCCGGATTTTTGAGATTTTGTCCCATTTCTGCTGGAAAGCTTTGGAAGTACAGATTTGCTAGGCACAACAGGGGTTTGCAGTGCATTTTTTAATCAAAAGCGCAAAACTGCAAGGTAAGGTAGAACATTTGAAGATTGATTATCCTCATTTTTTTTTGCTTCCTAATGAAGCGTCTGATTAATTGCTGTATTTGTTATTCAGCATAATTTGCCCAAATTCAAATGCCAGATCACTGCAACGGTCTACTTATGGTGAGTAAAAATGCAATATATGAAACATCCTTTCTAAGTACAGAGATGGTTAAGCTTCTCCAACTGGATGCATGAGCTGATAGGAAAAAACTCTTTCAAAACCAAAAGGCAATTGAGCAAAGTATACTGGGGCAGGGGGAAGGCAATTCTTTAAAAGAAGATTGAGAATAGTGATTAATTTCTTCAGTGGTTTCACTATTATTTATAATAAAATTAGATTGTAGTACTCTCTTAAAAGTATACTTCCCCTGCTGCTGGGGAGTACAGGGGAGAAACCATTGCCTGTTAACTTTGGGTTATTTCTGAGCAGAATTGTTTTTGCTTTTACTAGTCAACATTAATCACAAAAAAACATTTTTTTTTTGTATTTAGTAATGAATCCACAGACCAAACTGAAATACGGTTAATTATAAGAAAATTAAATGCATTCAGCATACTGTATAAAAAGAATGTATCTTTTCACTTTCCTTTTACAGAGATGTATTCTTTTATACAAAAGTATCCTGTGTAAAAGTGGGACTGTTTTATGGCACCTTGACACCTATTGTCAAATAGCATTCTTTGTTTAGACCTGTATAATCAGGAATACCAGAAGCCAGGCTATTTTAACACCTCCCCTCCAAACCTGACAAACAAAATCCCACACAAAACAAGAAAACGGTCTAAAAACAGTGTTGTGGACTTGAAGTCTAGTATTCCATCAACATTTTCCAAGATGTCATTGCTATTTATTTCATATTCTTCTTTGGCAAAATAGTCAATGCCTCATTTTTCTTACTGGATTTAAATAGTTGTGGCTCTCTGTGAGTAATCAATCTAACCAATGGAAATGGGAGTACCTGGGCTACAGTCTTGGCTCAGCTGAAGCAAAGGGGAAAAATGCCTTTGATTCAGTAGAGCTAGGATTTTACTCATGATTTGTAGGCAACATGATGTTCAGGTTATTTCACAATACTACCAAAATCTATGAATGCTGGCTTTTTATGTGCTGTTACATGTGATTGTGCCCTGGGGTACAAAGAGCAGAGGGGGCAGCATATCCTTTGCAGCAAGAAACAAGGGATAAATCATGAAGAGGGTAGATACAGGACAGGTGAATGAAGAAGGCTCCTATTGTCGGCAAATGAATGAGAAGACCCAACAGCAAAGGTCAAAATGTGGCCTGGAAAGTCAGGATGAGGGCGCAAAGTGGGAGGATTAAATGCTTATCCTTTCTCAGTTTGCTCATTATATAAACAATTTGCCATGAGCCAATTATTTTGTAAATAATAATGAGTTCTCAGAAATAACATTGGATCCTTTGTCTTACTAAATATATCTTTGTAAAGGGTGCCATGAGCTAGATAAGAGGGTCATTCTCCTACCCTCATACACACCTGGAACAGCACTGCACTATTCATTGCTGAAGTAATTTCCCTATGACAGATAAAATCTTGTCAGTGATTTTGCTTCAAAAGATGAGATTACCATGGTTATGTCAAATAAGATATATTTCAATAAAATAAAGATTATTGAAAAGTTTTCCATACATCATTCTGAAAGGATTGCTTTTCATGGGTCTCAGGAGGCCCTGTTCTGCAAACCCTTACCTCAGCTCAATGCCTTTGACACAGAGAGAGCTCTCCCGGTAGCGGTATGACAGCTTGCTTGAGCAAAGGTTTCACTGTCCTATCACTGAGATTTCTAACAGGAAACAGCTAAATCTATAAGGAATGTTTGAAAAAATCTCTCAAGCACTTCCAACACATATAGCTGAGACACAGGAAAGATTTATTTAACAGGCTTGAAAATCTGAAAGCTTTTTTTTTTGTTAGAAAAATTTGTCATAGCAATTTAAAAATTAAACAACTCTCATGCTCCATAATGTTTATTGCTGAATTATCCTTTAGGATTCTGCTGGATCCTGCTGTGCTATCTATCTCTCAGAAGCAATCTCTTAAAGATTTCACTATTACCTGCTTGCTGTAAAAAAAATGTGTTTACTGTTTACAGTTTGAAAAATGTATGTACGTGCAGAACATTACACATGTAGTGTTTTTCTTCTGGGGCAGATATTTGGAGTAGGGAGAAGGAAATAGAGTATCGCATCTCACTGTTTTCTTCCTAGCATGAAATATTTACAGATTGGTTCTGTGAAGAGCAACAGCCCTTGTCTGGGAAGGAGCAGATTGGTTCTTTCTCGGCCCCTGTCTGCAGGTCTCGCTCTTTAGTTCGAACTGCTCCACTTGCAGCGCCTGGGATCACAGAATCACAGGATGGTCAAGGCTGGAAGGAACTTCTGGAGATCATCTAGTCTGACCCCCCATGCCAAAACAGGGTCACCTACAGCAGGTTGCACAGGACGGCGTCCAGGTGGGTTTTGAATGTCTCCAGTGTGGGAGACTCCACAACCTCTCTGGGCAGCCTGTTCCAGTGCTCTGCCACCCTCAAAGTAAAGAAGTCCCTCCTCATGTTAAGACGGAACCTCCTATGTTCAAGTTTGTGCCCATTACCTCTTGTCCTATCACTGGGCATCACTGAAAAAACGCCGTTCCCATCCCCCAGGCACCCTCCCTTTAAGTATTTATAAACATTGATAAGATCCCCCCTCAATCTTCTTTTCTCTAGACTAAAAAGACCCAAGTGCCTAAGCCTGTCCTCATAAGAAAGATGCTCCAGTCCCCTAATTACCTTAGTAGCCCTTTGCTGGACCCTCTCCAGCAGTTCCCTGTCCTTCTTGAACTGGGGAGCCCAGAACTGGACACAATACTCCAGATGTGGCCTCACCAGGGCAGAGTAGAGGGGGAGGATGACCTCCCTTGACCTACTGGCCACACTCTTCTTGATGCAGCCTGTGTACCCACTACCATTCTTTCCTTGCTGCCGCTACATGCTTATTCGGTCCTCCAATTGAAGCCTGTCCGTAACACAGCAGAAGGGGAAGGCTGGCTGCCTTCCTGCAGAGGATACTTTTTGAAGGGGAGCATGCTCCCCAGTGCACAGAATCACAGAGGATCGCTCAGGCAGGCACCCCTGGAGGTCCCCTCATCCAACCCCCTGCTCAGAACATGGTCAGCTGCTTCAGGCTGCCTAGCACCCTGCCCAGTATCCATCTCAAAGGATGGATACTGACTCCCTGGGCAACATGTACCAGTGCTTGACCATCCTCACAGTAAATCATTTTTTTCTTATTCATAAAGAAACTTTCCTGTATTTGGGTTTGTGCCTGTTTCCTCTCACTGGGTACCAGTGAGAAGAGCCTGGTTCCATCTTCTTTACTCCCTCCACATCAGGTATTTATATACATTTATGAGCTCTCCCCTGAGTCTTCCCTTCTGCAGGCTGAACGGTCCCAGTTCTCTCAGCCTTTCCTCATATGAAAGGCTCCAGTCCCTTAACCATCTTAGCGGCCCTTTGCTGGACTCACCCCAGTATGTCCATATCTCTCTGGTACTCTGCATTGCAGTCCCAGCGTGTGGGAGCACTGAGTGTGGCTGACCCACATGTGGGCCAGCACAGACCCACCAGGAGCTGCCTTACTCACAGCCCCCTGGGGAGTGGTGTTAGCCCAGTCCCTTCTCCTGGCTTATTCCCTCCCTTATTCTCCCTTGCTTATTGCATCCAAAGCAAAGTTCCCCCACACTACGCCTCTGATGAGTGTAGGCAATCGATCTGACTGCCTCGCAGTGCCTGCAGTTCTCTCTCATGAGATTTTTTTTTAAGCACCAATGACAGCTCTTTTATATTGTTCCAAACAGTGAAGGATCTGAACCTTCTGAGCTGCCAAATTTTAAACAGAATCCAAACTACTTATCTTCAGACACTGCTCACTAAGGACTTTTTTATTTGTTTGTTTGAATTGGATCACTGGCACATATTAAGTCTAAGACAGTAAACTCTTCTTCAGAGCACTGAAGGCTCGTCCTGACCTAACTAACTCAAATCGTGATGATTAATGGATTACACACATTTAGATTGAATTTTATTAGGCATTCCTTAACACTGTAGATCTTTGGCTACTCTGAGATACATTCACACTCTCAGAAGATATGGTAATTTGCCCTTCTGCTCAGGCATCCTTGCTGCAGATGTTGTGAGACTGACAAGTGCTTCTCAGTATATTCCCTCAAGACCCTGTAAGTTTAAACTGAATCTCAAAGATAATTTTCAGTCTCCTACTTCATATATGCTGAGTTCAAGTTCACTGTACATAATTATATTCAGCGCCCTGTCACAAAAGGGAATCAATCTAGCCATACTCTGTTAACTCCACCATTTTATGCTCAGCACCCAAAATACATCTCGGGGAATTTTATAGATGCAATGTCTAGAAATGGCAGTGGGAAACACTGGAAATGGTCAGTGACCCAAAATCTCCTGGAGAGATAAAGTGCAGGAAGCACTTGTATCCTTTTATCTCAGAGAAATACTTTCAGATTTCTTTGCTTTGATGATTTGGGATTCTGCCAATGTACAATTTATGAGATCTAGTCAACTGTCTAAAATTATTGTGAAAAGTCTGTGTTTTTTTATTTCGATCTATGGATGGGGAATTTTGTCATTTTCTGAAAAGCTCTGTACCACTCACCAGATAAGGCCCAATGAAGAGTCATTAACCTTAATGACCACCATGTCTACACAGGAGGCATGCTTACGATGACAGTTAAAGGTAGAGAAGCATTTTTTTTCCCTCCTCCTTCTCTGTAAAAGGGAGCAAAATGTAAAAAATGAAAACTTTCCATTCAACGCAGCAAGATAAACCAACAAAGCAGAGAACTACAAATGATTCACAGAAGGAATAAGAAGTGGCATAAGGAGGCAAAAGAAGAGCACGTGTGGCCCATTTGTCTACCAGCCATGGCCATGGAAAGCTTCTGGCCTGGTTAGGCTCTGGGAGAGATGTTCTGCAGTAGCACAGGGGACACAGACCTGATCCCAGCCAGCAAAACGCAAGCAAGCTTTCTTGCCTCGTCCAGGCTCTTTTATCACTCAGCCTGACGTGAAGAACAGGACCGAATGTCCACTGATCTATGCTTGGGCAGCTATACCAAGCAAGCCTGAAAAACTGTTAAGTGATGCACCTCGGATTTCAACCTGCTTTGCCCACATGGCAAGTGTCCGCCCGAGAAGGAAGGCAGAAAATGGGGCTCTGCGTGCTCCTAAAGCGCAGTCATAAGGGCAGTTCCTGTCCCTTTTCAGTGCAGCCTCCGATTTAAAAATTCAGCTTCAACCTTGAGTTCCATCTTCTTTACTCCCCCCACATCACAACCCTGAGTGAAAAGCAGAATATCCCACCCAATTAAGAAATTGCTGCCCCAGATAACGTGCCATCCACAAGGCCAGAAGCAGACTTTGACAGTGTAAACATATTTGAAGAACTCCTCAGTTAGTGCTGCTGACTGCTTCACATAGTTTGCTGCTGTTTTCATACAGGTTTTATTAAAATGGATGTAATGTCATATGGCAGATGGTAGAATAATTTCCAATTGTTATATTTCCTTACTATTTCAGGCTTTTTATTTTATAAGGGAACATTATGGTTTTATACTTGTTACCATTTTAATTGATATTTCTTCTATTTAATCTCCAGCTTTGGTGAAATTAGTCATGTTAAAACAGTCATTAATTAAAAGCACATGTGAAACTGAAGAAAATGTGAAGCTTTACCATAATTTTTTTTTTCAAACCTAGAATAAGTAATTTTTTTTGGTAAATATTAAGCCCTTGGGATTAAGGTAGAGAATATGTGGATAAAGAGAGAAGAAAAGTAGAACAAACTAAAAGAGTGTGATTTAATGTGATCTGACAGGAAAATAAAACAAAACAAAACAAAACCACCAGCACAAATGGGGGCTCCAAAACCAAATGCTAGTTCCATACTACCATCAAAGCCAAACAGCAGAGGCAAATATTTTTCACACTGCCATCACTTTACATCTAGCAAAACATGCAGTATGAAACAGCAGTCTTGCACTTGGGCCTAAGTACAAAAATGATGCTGAGATGTCCATATCCAATTGAAATGAATGGTCCATTTAAATCAAAGCAAGGAGGAATCTCAAATCTGATGCAATGTTGAAGCACTACCGATAAAGAGAGGAATCTCTCTCAAGCTATTCAGACATCTAGCTAATGGCACAGTGGCTGATGAGGAGTACATTTCCATGTGTCTTTTTCTATATACTCTGTATAGGCAGTGGCACCCTGGAAGCCAGACGCCTGAAAACCAGATATAATGATACTCTTTGCATTTGAGTTATTTGTGCATCTCAAATTCCATATGCTCAAGTGAAAAACACTAAGAATCTTAATTTATTGGTACCTGTGTGTTTTGGTGGCACTTACTGTTAGGTTCCCAAAATACGGTGAACATGGTCCTCTCTTACAAAACTTCTGTGAATGGGAAGAACCATTACCAAAGAACTGCAGGAATATGGCAATCTTGATAATGAAAAGTAATAAAAAATGAATTAGAAAGGAAATTATCTCAAATGTGCTACTTTCCTGACTGAATACCAAATTTGTCTCAACCCTTCTAGGCACAGACATAAAGGGCTCTAGAAAAAGAAAAAAAATAAAATGAAAAAGAAATGAAGCATAATAGAGTGTTAAAATTGGAGCATTTCTTCCATACCCATGAGATAGCTTTTTCTTTAAAGTATTTCAATTATCCTGACAATAAAAGAAAGAACAGCTACATTAGTATCATATTATTTCCGTAACAGTTATCTTCAGTCATTTCTGATCTGACAAATTTCTACATATATTGCACCTAACAAGTTTGTCTTTTTTTTTTTTTTTTCCAGCCCGCTTGATGAAGTGTAAATCACACCACAATGGTTTCACTGGAGGCTTACTATATGCACCATCCTACAGAGCCTGTTGCTAAGACAGAGTATGTGGTGAGGCTCCACCGTGACAACTGCCAGCCCATGATGCATTAAAATCCTCAACTCCTCAATGTTAAAGAAGATCATTGCGTCCTAAATAGGGATTCTATAATCTGAACAAACAGAAATCCCCTGCCCTTTCTGGCAGTGGTGCAATATCAGCAATTAGCTGCTGAGCCCCAGACTGCATCCCAGAAGATGAGAAGAACAGCTGCTTTGGCTTATTAATGGCCACTGGCTTTATATCATTATGTTTTTAATTTGGGTAGCGTATTGTTCTTAATTCCCCTCCAAGAGACAGAGGAATCTATGAAGATCATGAAGAAAGTTTAGTCATCTTCATGAGTGTTTCTGAGGAGATTTTTTAACCTCATCAAACTCTACCAGGAGTTTTCTGCAAGGAGTCTTCCCAAAGCCGCAGGCTGCGCTCACAAAAAGCTGGTTTTATTAATATTCAGTCAGTCAGCATTGTACATATTCCCAAACCAGATGATTCCCAAAAGAAAGATAACAGTGTCTGTATGGATGCATCATGTCAAAGGACTCTATTATAAATGAGGTAAAACTGATGTCGTGTAACAATCAATACACACAGTTAAAGAGATCTGTGCAGGCTTATAATTGTTACAAATTCAATTATTTCAGCAAATGTAAATACAAGAGATATAAATATGCTAAACTGTTCAAAATTCTTTGATGTAAGCTAAAACTAATTTGTGTGCTATAATATGCAGTCTTGTTGAATGCAATCTTATGAACTGTAGCAATCTTGACCAGAGTTTAAAGGTATCCAGTCACTGAAATGTTCATTAAGCATTATCTCAAGAGGCAGTTCTGTTTGCTAGAATGATCTTTTTTAATTAGTGAATTACAGAACCACATAAAAAACCTTCAGCTGTCGTCGCCTTCTGCTTACACAACATCTTTCTATTGCCTAAGAACAAAATTGCTTTGCAATTGTATCCTCCACCTCAAATCAGCAAAAAATATACCCCAGGAAAGCTCTAGCAGTCCTTAAGATGGGTGAAAATAAAGATGAATAATCAAACACCTTACAGGTTAGTATGACCAAGTTTCCTTTTTCGTCTTTCAGAATATTTTAATGGCAGCTATTTTGTTAAGAAAAATGACACAATTCTTGATATCAAATGGTCCATCTGAAATCGAGGTGGCCTTCACCAAACAAAAATATTACCCACATACAGCTGTGGTTAAAAATCATGCAAAACCCCCTGACCCATGGAAGATGGAGAAACAGCCATTCTGGCCAGAAATTCTGCAAATCCACCTGATAAAATCTGACTACAGACCTGTCGTAATACTTTCAGAAGAAGAGTAACATATTTCAGCCAGATTTTTATCATGTATTGTTTGTGGTTAACTCTTCTTTTGACTTGATTAATCATAGCTCAGCTTCAGAATGATTGTCTCCTGTACGCTTGTCAGATGAGGGAGACTTGAAAGACCCTTTGTGTTTTTGTTATAACATTGGTTTAGTTACCAGCTCCAAGGGTCTGAGCAAGCTGGGAGTATTTTACTGATAATTATGCATTCATCCAATGACTTCTGCCCATTTAGAAAATGTTACAAAATGAAAAAAAATAATAATAGTACCTTCTAGAAGAATATCATTCCCATCCGATGGTCATGAAAGAGACTAATCTAAGCCTATGTATATTTGAAACCTCTGTCTGTAACAAGAGTTTGTAGGTAGGTATGACATGTAAAGATCGTGAAAGGGTAGATAAAGTTTATAGGATGAGGTTTGGAGTATCAGTTAAATATGTGTAAATAGTCATTCTGTCAATCAGTGAATATGCAGTAAATAAGGGACCACAAAACTTCCAGTGTAGCCTTTAGTATAAACAAGTCGGCACTTCTGAAATACTGTTAACCTGCAAATAAGTAATAGGTGTTTAGCTCAACAGGCTATCTGAATGCAAAAATCCAGCCTGTAATCTTGACTGTACAAGGCTTGAGCAGGGCTGTGAATACATCAATACACAGATGTCTGTTGTATCAGAAAAGCAAATAAATGGATCAACGAACACCCCAACTCAGATAACAGTAATTTTTCCATCATTATCAATATACGTGTGCCTTAACTGAGAAGACAGTGAAGGAAAATCGGTCACGTCAAATTGTTTTCTGCATTACTTCAGAATAAATCCATGGTCACTCCGTAAAAAATCCAACCACACCACACCACAAAACAGTAGAGCTAGTTAAGTCAAATGAGAAGCTGATAGAAAAGTACATGAGCCATAAAGCATTCTGAGTAAAAGGTTGAGGGAAAAAGGAAGCAGAGCTCTAGCAGTGTAAAGGAGGGAGATGAAGAAGCTGGGGACCACACACACTTTTATTGCCTCAGTTTTTACTTCCTGGGGCTGAGTGACAACTTGCAGTGAGAAGTAAACCTGAGCATGTCCCACAAGGACAACAGTGCAGAGGCAATACCACCCTGAGCAAGTGGTACTTTGCAAATTTGAACATTCCTCTGCCAAAGACACTTTTTGAAGGGATTGTGGGGTTTTTTTTCCACCCTTTTAGAAATTCAGCAACTCCTTGCAGAAGATGTCAGCACTGGGATTAGGAGAAAATGGCCTCAGTTCACTTCAGCTGGTCAATACCTAGATCAGAAACACATGTGCACATGCAGCTCTTCTTTCTGATCATCATTTTTGCTTTCATATTTTAATGAGTAATAACTGCATGAAATTTTGAGGATGAGATGTAAATGATATTCTAATAAAAACCATGTCACAGGTCAATAGCTTCATGGGCATGGGAAAAAAGTCACGACTTGCTTGACTACTAATGTTTAAACTAAATGAGGATATTTTTGAGGTCAGTTAAAATGCTGCTGCATCTTCACCTTACACATTCTTGAATTAGTAGCTACATAGCATTATCACAAGTATTTTAAGAGCAGCTTTTTTTTGGCAGTCTCAGACACTGTACTGCTATGCAGGGTTATGTAAAGGAAACTACTCTTCCATACAAGAAATAATTTCTAAATCTTTTTGGTCTTCTCATCCGTCACCAGCTGCTGAAGATAATTTAGTGCAATACACAGTTTTACACTGCAAGTTCTCATCCACTAGTGCTCATTCCCCTAATTTTCAGGTCTTCAGAAATGACAAAGAAGAAGAATGGAAAAATAAGTACATTTTCTGAATTAAAGGTTAAATGTGAAGATATTTGGGATAAGCATTGTCTTAATTAAGTTACTGTGTGTTTACTGTCAAAGCAGAATTTGTAATATTTTCCTCATTTGTCCGAAGCACATTCATGGGATTGGAAAGGATTTTTTTTGAGGCTGCTTGAATGTTGGAAAGACTGTAATGACCTCAACAAATGATAAATCAGAGGAAGGGATTGTACTAGTGAACTGGATTTCAGAAAACATTCTCTCCCTCTCCTCCTGTATGGCAGCTGCCGTGGTATTTCTGGTGCAGCTATGCGCAGGTCTTAATTTTCTAAGAATTTAATAAGTTTTGTTAAGAACAACACATACAGCAATGATAATCTGAACCATGTTATCACCTATATTGCCCAACTGATAGTTCATTTTCTTGTCTATGATCTGGATTACTCTAACAAGCTGTCCCTAAGACACTGCTGGAGCACTACTTGAAGGATATTTCAGTTTGATATCCCTTCTGAAAGTCAATACTTCTAAAGACAAAACTGTACCAGGTTTGGTTTCCTCCATACAGCACTCCTCCAGTGAGTTTTGTGCCCTCAAATATCCCCACACGCCAGTTGCTATGCCACTGGACATACAAAGCAATCTTTTTTCATGCTATAGCAATATCACAATGTTTACATAGAGTCCTCAAATCATACCAGACACTTTGATTTAAGACACACTCACACAATTTGTATTCTAAGGTCAGAGGAGCATCAAATGGTGTCCAGAGCCTAATAGTATGTTCTGCAGACAGGCCCATCTTCTGTGAATACAGCTGCTCTTCAGCCTGGAAAATCCAAGACAATCCATGCCACTTGACCTTCTTTTAGTTGGCAGTGATGCCTGAGACAACTCTGCCCCCGTTTTAATAGTTAAAGGTTGCTTAATGAGCAGCCCTAGTCAAAGCCCCAAGGAAAAGCTGATCAAATTGACCTCTCCTATTTTCATTGTTAGAGGTACTTTCTTAGGAGAACTTTGCAAGTATTTTGCTCTGAAGCAACAGACCTATCACCTACAGCCATGAGAGGTCTAGTATCACTGGTTTACTCATGCAGTTTTCCTCTTCTGGGGGGTTTCTTGATGTGGAGGTCAGGTACAGCTTTACTCAAGTCAGAGGGGAAAAAAAAAAGGAAGGGGCTTGCTGTTATTCTTGCCTTTTCCGTAATTGTCATGATTGGATCTTACCAGTGAAACAAACAATTTGATCAAGACAACCGTTACCTGATGAATCAAGAAGCATGATAGCTGGTAAAGGATGTTTAAACACAGATATCTGCACACAAAGTCATATTGCCTGGTTTTCTTTTCAGATCCTTTTCTGCAAATACCCTCGTAATACCTTTGTGACACAGATTTTGTTGCCATTTCCTCAAATAACACAAACTTCACTAGATACGTTATATGTGATTGGAAAAAAATAGACTCCTGGGATAAAACTGGAATTTTCTTGAGTGCAACAGAAGGTCCTTCGAAGAGACTCAAAAAGATTTAAACTGTGGGCACAGCAGCAATAGCTTTGGTCTCTACCAATTTAGCAGTATATCCCATCCAATAAATTCTATTTAAACTCAACCCAGACTTAATATAAAAGGTAAATAGTAGTTTAGTACAGATATTTTAATGGAACTCTACAGTGATGAAACTTTAAAGGAGTGACAATTTTTGTTTTTATAACAGGAATTGCATTTCTTATTTTATTACAGTAAGTCAAAAAATTAGGAGGCAAAGACATTACTTCCAACAGCTAGTGTCCTATGTCTGGAAAGAATCAGCATCCCATTAAGGTAATTACTGTTCTCATTTGGGATCCTGATAAGCTCTTAAATAGTCTGTCATTAAGATATATACAGCACATCTCTTTAATAAGATCTCTTGATTTGATGAATCCCTTATTAATATTATCGAAGGTCCCAGATGAACACCTCCATTTTTTGTGAGTGTTCTGTTCAAGATTACTCTGGTGTCATTGACACTGCTTTTGGTATAATTACGCTTGAATATGGAGTCCTCTTCTTGAAGTTTCAAGACAGTTTAGCAGTAGTGTATATGTACCAACGTCATACATCTCCCTTTACAGAAGCAGCTGCTAGCATTAAAATAATGTATTTATTTCTTGATGTTATTTTTAAGAACAAATTAAAACAGATTCTGATTAATTTGTGATTATCCAACAAGGAGAAATTTTGTCCAGTGTTTTTACAGTAAAAGCATGCCACACTTCGAAAATTTCTGTTCTGAAATAACATATTTCCAATGGGTATATCCTTTTGTTCCTCCTGCTCTCCTGTTATACAATGATTGCACTTCACTGACACTTTGTAATGAGAAGAATAAAATGCACTACCACTCATTCATCAGGCTGCAGTTTGGATTAAGAACAGGTGGTACCTCCTGTGCTCTCCAGTGGCAGAAACAGAATCTCTCCATTGGTTAAGCGCTGTATGCCAGGTACAGCCCTATTAGCCCCAGTTAAAAATGATTTCTTGATTCGGAGCGGGTAGGAAAAAGAAAAAGCTTGAATGGATAAAGATATGCTGCTTACAGATGTTAAAAAGAGAAGGACCCCTCTGACCCGCTGCCACAGCTGTGATGCACGGAAGAGGCAAGCTGTCTGAAAGCTGTCAGACGGACTGACAGAGGCCGTGAATGTTGGTCTTTCCTGAAAACCAGGCTGCAGGTGCAGGTACTGGATGCATGTCTCGGTAGCTAAGCAGGCACCAAAATTTGCCCAGCCCTCCCATCCACATGAACTCATTGCCTTCAGAATTGCCATAATTTCAATTAACTTGGCAGTCCTAAAAAGACTAAGAACCTCATGCAGAGTACTGTTGAAAACCTTGCCAATTATTTGTATACTTTAACAAGACCAGGACTGTTCTAAATACCTCTTAACCTTGTGAATTAGACTGTCACATTATATAAACCTTAAAATGACATTGAAAACATGTCAGAATTTATAATTTTAGGATAGTTTGCATGGTCCAGGAAGCTTTTATAGTGACTGTGATTTAAAAATGAATTAAAAGTTACAATGTCTTCAAAGTAATTTTAGACACCATTAGTCCAGACAATATTTGTGGAGTTCTGCATGGAAAGATCTTATTTTCTTACTGCCTGTCATTCAGAGGCACTTTTATGTGCACTGAAAATTTTCCTCATCCTGTCTTCAGTTTTTTTTTTTTTACCTACTAAAAAGCTTCCTACAAGAAGAAACACGTGGATATGTGTCCAATATTTTATCAGTATGTTTAAGATGAGACACTTTTCTAATTCTTTTTGAGGTGTACCTGCTGTTTGTTCTGTTCATGGTGCATAACTTCTAAAGGGTTAAGACTCGTGAAAATTGGTAGCTAATTCAGAATGTGGAGGAGAAAGACAATCTGCCAGTCTGACACAAGTAAAACCTGGGAGAACTGTGTAACTAGGTCACAGTCAACACAGCTGTCCATGACGTTTGTAGCCATGCAAACACGTTTCATGGGCTGAGTGGCAACATCCCCATTCCCATCGAGAGATCTGCTAGGATCCATTGCAAATGGATGTCACGGAGGTTTGCTTTAACTGCAAAGCAGCACCAAGTGGCAATCACCACAGTACTGTTGAAACTGTTATGAAGGACGGATTTAGATGATTTCACTAACCCTGAAGCAAGGAATTTATGCTAGCTATCCTGATTTCTAAAACAGTTCCCAGAGGATGAGTGCCTTAGCTTGTTTTCTCAGCTCTATAGGTCCCTCTCAAATGAAGAAAAATCCGTTAAAATACTTTATGTGGAAAACGATTAGGGTAGCTTATTGTGTATGAACTGGTTTAACTTTTCTACTACTCAGTGCTATTTGTCCTTTAAAATTCTTTACTATTCCTAAGAATATTGCCGCAGTTTAGAAGACAAAATGAAAGAGAGGCAAATGAACACAACCAGTAATAGAAACGATCTTTGTGATGGAACTTTGTCTCCAGTAATTCATCTGCAAAATCTTACACTAAATCAGGATGGGATTACTCAGTTGTTTAAAGAAACCTCATGTGCTTTCATGTTGCTAGGCTTAGTCTGACCGTTCACTCTTTTCCTATTGTACTTCTGGGTTCTCTTTTTATTTCCACCAGCCATACCAATACAGCATCGAAGACATTAAAAAGTTGCATTTTTAAATGAGAGCTCCAGTATAGCTTTTTCTCCTCAATTAATTCCAATCATATGAAAGTGTAAATAGCGCACGTGACAGAAAAAAGCCACCTCCAAACATTTTGCTGTCTTATTTCTTTAAAACATTGTATGATTTTCCAAATTTGTTAGATGCATCTTTTACATCTGGGATTAATGCATGGACATGAAATGATATAAAACAGTGCGTATATATATATATATATATGAGACTGGTGAGTGATATCAGGTGGTGAGTGATTATCTTTGCAACACTTCTGTTTTTTTTCCCTCTTTCCTTCACCATCTTTAACTTGACCCCCAAATTTTTTTCGCTTTTCTCTTCCAGTTCTCTCTGCTGCCACACTGCAGGGGGAGTGAATGAGCTGCTGTGTGGGTACTTAGCTGCTGGCCGGGTTCATCCCGCAACACCAATTAATATTAAACTATGGATGCAATAAATGAAAATAGTGTTTTTTAATGGAATCAAAAACTTTCTTAAGGGATAGCTCTTTTTTTTTCAAACACGTTTAACCTATAAATGTTTGGACTGTGCAAGTAAAATAAATACAGGTAAAACTGCATCTTGAGAACAGTAAAGGAAGTTAGAAGTTCAGGTTCAGTTTGACAAACCATTCAGTACTTGCAACACTGGATCCATGAACCCACTTCTTTTTTGGTTAAAATGGTCATTTCAACACTAAATGAAAGCTCTATTGGGAAGAGTTCATGCAGTGTTGATTGTATACCGTTGAAAAGGGTTAATTTACAGGTGAGAGGATAAATACATATTAGAATTAAGGAAAAGGAGTCAGGGGTGGAAAGTCAAATGTTGCCAAAGCTGTACTGTGTTGTAATTATAGTAACCTAACAACTCTACTCCCTTTAGTCCAACTCTGTGCTAGAGTTAGTTTATTCCTACTGGAAAAATAAGTATTACAGTTTCTAGTCTTATAAGGTGGTGTCATGTTACTAGGAACTTTATAAACATTACAGCATTTTATTTCATTTTGGACTGTACTTTTAAATAAACCTCTGCACATTGGTCTGAGGCCACTCACAAATATTAGTTGACAGTCATGAAGCACCAGATGTTACCAAAGCTTTGATTTAGGTTTCGACAATTTGTCAATATAGACTTTTGATGTTGCCAGTGCTCCTGCTTTTTCCAGCAATTTGGAAACTTTTATGACTACTGGCGCTTCAAAATAATGTGCTCAGTCACAGCTACAATTTGGTTTGAGGAAAGTACTAGCCATTCTTCTATGTTAAGAAACACTATTTGCTTTTAGAAAACCTAGAAGCATTAGCCCTCCTCCAAGAGTAAATCTTTGTTTTCCAGTTTAAAGTGAAGTTGATTAGCACACATTAAGGAACACACATTTTAATCTGTGAAGCCATTATAGAGATACTTGCAACAGAAGGAAGTATTCTTTGCACCCACCTTGATTAAATACAGAGTCTATCTCAATGTTTACCTTTAAGCAACAAGATGTTAGAAACCTATTCCAAGTTTGTCTTCTAGAGCCCATGGGTGTTTTACAGCCAGAGAAAGGATAGGAATTTTCCACCAAAAAACTTTTCTTTCTTCAATTTTTCTATACCAAGACAGCCCAAGAACTTAGCTTGGACAATGCTCTTAATTTCTGTGACTATGAGAGGAAATACGAACTGTTTGCCAGTAGTTGTATGAGAGTGGTTCCACAACTCAGCAGTCCTTCCTAGAAATGTATCCAAAATTAATTTTATTTGTTTTACAGATACTACAGGGGCAACTAGAGACAGTCGTAGAACATCTGCAAGTAAAAAGAAAATGAAAATAAAAAAGAGAAAGTGACCATTTAGGAAAGGATAGTAAAGAGAGAATGAGTAGACATACAAAGGAGGTATGCCACACCAGCAGTACTGGAAAGTGGGGTTTACAACTTTACAAAGGAATGAAGACAAATGAGCCAGAGAGGCTCCATTCCAAGAAAAGAGCAGCCTGATCTAACAAACCATTTGCTTATTTTTTAAACTTAAGGGCCAGCTTTGTGACCTTGCTAGGATACTTATGTTTACTGCTCAAGGTCTATGCTGGACCTAGGAAAGTGGTAGCATCTGAAGGATCCAGCCCCTTCTCAAGCTGCATCAAATAGCAGCGCTATCCCATGTAACAAAATGCTTTTGCCTTTCTCTTTCTGAGCCCTTCCATCCACATTTGTGTCAATCACTTCTCAGTGCTTCCCCTTTATGATTAGCACTCCTTCTTCCCACTTTACTGTTTGTCATTTATTGGTAGCACCGGAGAAAACAGCCTGGTGTGAGTCAGCTTTTGCTTACACCATCATTTAATTTTCCTTACTTATTCTAGAGGTAGTGTCAACCATCTGCAGGATATAAGATATATTTGTAGCTTTCACACAAGCGGCTGAAAAGGATAAATGAAAGCGTACCATCAACTCAACTTGTGATGTACCGACCTGCACTACCTCACGTGAAAAAAAGGTTCTCCTCCCTGCAGAGTATTCACATTTATGTGTGTTGATTCTAAAATCTCTCTGCAGCTCTCCAAAGGCATGGTTCTGTGTGTTTATTTTATGCTTACGTAGAACCACATTATAAAGCATTAAAGCTGCAAAGGCAAGAACTTGAAAATGAGGAAATGTCATAATTTAGGTTACTCATAAAACTTTAAATCTACTGCTGCCCCCTGTGCACGTGTGGTATGACCACTTTTGATGCCATGCCCACATATTATTTTTCCCAAAGGAGGCCCATTTCATCTAGTGTGCACAATGGATAATGCTCAAGATATTCCCTCAGGAAGTGGTTTAATAGTTCTGTGAAATTTTAATTCAGTCTTTTACAAGCTTTTCAGTCCATCACTCAAGAACCTGGAGGCCTGTGATCAATCATTTCATCTCCAACATTACGTTACGTATTTCACAGCTGGAGAAACAAAGTCCTTTGAGGGCAACATATGGGCTCAGCAGTAAATGAAGGGTTATAATTTAGGATCACCTGTCTGCCAGACATGTATTCAGACATGATACATTTCTTTCAAATGTGATGAACGTAAGGATATTCAAACCAGGTCAGACTATAAGCTGGCGGCCTGTCTAACCTTGGGGAGCCAACAGGGAAGTCTGTGAGGATAGGACAAGCCTGTAGTGATATAAATACATCTTATTCGTAAGTATTGTAATATTTCCTGGATAAGTTTTCAGCCTCAAGTGACATCTGACTCTGGGACTTCCTGATCTACAATTGGAGTGGTTTTTTTTACTTAACAGCTATAAATTTTCTTCTATGAATTGTTCCTGGTGGTTTTTGATAACATGTAATATCTTAGGCTCTAGTAAGGCAAGCTGAATTAGTGCATGCTTTTTATTTCTGTTGTAAAACCCTGGAGATATCAAAATGAGTACCTGGGAGCTAAGGACACAATGTGGCAACCTATAAAAATGTTGGTTTACATGATTTCAGGGCAGGATGATGGGGAAATTGTCACATGCAGATAAATGAAAATTTTTAGTGAGTTTCCAGAGTTGACTGGAAAGAAAGACCTTGGTGAACCTGAGATCAAAATCTGTATGAAACACAAAACCATGTGTGATCAATATTTTTTAAATTATAAACTTGATCCAATGTTCTGGCACCTTGCACAGGGAACATCCAGCTAAAGTTACTGGGATAGAAACAAACACCTAAAAAGGGACCAACCTAGAATCTATACTTAATTTATTTGCTGTTATTGCTTTCTGTCATTCGGTGCTTCTTTATCTGGGACCATGAGATCAGTTTGGGTCTGGATGTTAGATATCAATATTCATTCAGCATCAAGTCATGCTTTTGGTTGGGGATTATTAGCTGGGACATTACTAAATGCAAATTACTGCCAACGCATGAACACATAGTTACTGTGTTTGAACTTGGCTGGTTAAATCCTCCCAGAACAGCTCTCATGCATCAAAATCTCTGAGTTAGTGCAACTGGTGCAACACTAATACATTTAGCACACCTGCTCACAGAGTTTCTTTCCTCCAAATTACTTGCTGAGTTTTGCATGGAACCTTTCTCAGCTGCTAAAGCAAATGAAGGAGGGCTGCTACAGACTCTCACCGGTCATATCGGCTCCCAGAATCTCCTTCTTTCCTGGAGCACCACCCATCCTCTGAAAGACATGAGACGCTCCTTTGGAAAAATTATGTGATGAAAGAAGGTGGGAAAAGTCAAGTGGTATGAAAAACATTCTGACAGCTGCCCCCTGATACTTCTCATTTTTTTAACTTACAAAATGTCTTTTATATTTTTTATAGTCAGTCACTTCCTTTTCAAATAAGAACAACAATGGTGAATGCAAACTCCCTTATGTTCAACCACAACAGCATTCCATTGTGTGCCAGTTAAAAAGCGTCTGGACTGTAAACCACGGACCTGTCACTACTGTATTTTCAGTATTGCAGACAATGATCTCCTCATGTTGTTTATGGTTTTCCTTTTGTAGGAAACTGAAACATGCAACAGAAATATTTTTATTTTCATGAAATACTTATTTTGTACTGCTGAAAAAATAAGCGATGTAATAAAGGATGATGTGCCAAGCACTTAAAATGCTTCCTGCCATGCATTTTCAAACAAATATGTTAATCCATGCCAATCTGGTGCAGTGCTTTGAAAACTATTATATGTTTCTTACAGCCCACTTGCCATCCCTGCTAGTATTACAAATGTCCTCCATTGCATACATGCTTTTATTTTATTGCACCTGTAGGCAAATTTAAAGCAAATAAAAAGATAAAATTATGTTTGGTTTAAGTAGCTCGGTGGTGTATTTGTGCCATCCAGTTCAGTGTCTATAATTTTTTTTTTCAGTTTCAGTGAAGTTTGTACAAGGGATAAATAGATCTCAGAAGGTGCTGTGCGCTCTACTCTGGAGATCTATTTTGTTCAATTTAACAGAAATGATTGCAATATTATAGAAAAAAATGGAGAGACGTGGACACCTCTGGTGCATGATTCCCCAAGTCTTGAATTACCACTCAGAGATGCCCATCTGTCTCTGTTGATTATACAGAACATTTAGGAAGACTACAAGCTAAAATAGGTTCATCAGCTTTGTATCTGTATTGGGTGTAGGTGTCAAGGTGTTGTTGGTGGTTGGGGCGGCAGGGGTGGCATCTGTGGGAAGTGGCCACAGGATGCTCCGTGCCAGACACAGATGTCTCCAGCCGACCCAACGCAGGGCACAGCTGAACCCCTCAGCCATGATGGTTGCACCTTGGGGAAAGTGTACTTAAGAAAGGGTAAAAACGCCAGACAGGCAGAGGAGGTGAGCTCTCAACAAAGTGAGAAACAGCCCTGTGTATGCCAAGGCCAGAGGAGGAGGATGGAGAGGAGCTGCTCTAGGAACTGGAGCAGAGAGTCTGCTACTGCCTGTGGGGACCCCGGGCTGGAGCAGGCTTTTTCCTGAAGGACTACAGCCTGTGGAGAGCCCACACTGGAGCAGGGGAAACACATGGAGGGAAGCAGGGACAGAGATAAATTGTTTTGCATGGACCATAACCTCTCCCTATTCACCCTGCACTGCTCAGGGGGGAATAGAGGAGTTTGGAGTCTGGAGTGAAGCTGAACATGGGAAAGAGGGAAGGAAAGGTGTTGTTTTAATGTTTGTCTTTGTTTCTCACTACTATTTACCTATTTTAGTTGTCAATAAAGTAAAATAATTTTCCACAGGTTGAATCTGTTTTGACCACGACAGCAACTGGTAAGTGATCTTCCTGTCTTTATCTTGACCCATGAGCTTCCTCATTTTATTTCCCCTCCCGTCCAGCTAAGGAGGGGGAGTGAGTGAGCTGCTGGGTGGGTTTCTGGCTGCTGGCCAAGGTCAACCCACCACAGTACCTAAACTTAAAAAGAATGAGATCAAGTTGGAAATGGGGAAGTGGAGGAATGCCAGCATCCAGTTTATGAAAAGTATTTGCATTACTTGTCTGAAAAGAAAACCTGTGTTCCTAAGACTAAGGCATGCACTGCATCATTTTAGTATTATTTCTGATTCAGTTACACTTAGGAAATACAGCAATCCTTTACTTCTGATAAGACACCATATCTTCCATTAAACCCGTTCTTGTGACATCCCACAGAACACCAGACATGCCATAGACCAAATTTGCGATACAGGTTTGCATGAAATCATAAAGATAGAATATTGACTTTGTCGGTTCCTTAGTATTTGAATTGTCTTGAAAAACATGATTCTGACTACTAGTACATAAACATTAGTTATAGCACATTAACAGAAGACAAAATGGAGTTTGCGGTATGGTCGCGCACATTCTACTTAAAATACATGCTGGCCTTGAAAACTTTACCGTCTAAATAACTAAGACCGAACCAGTAGGACATCAAAGATCACTAATGTAACCACAGACTTAAATCAAGAAGGCTGGAAAGCCAAAACAAGACCCTAGCTGTAGTCTGGGTCACTGTTGCTCTGCAGGTTTCCACATTAGCTGTCTTTGGTTTCCCTTTAGTAATGATGTATGCTCTTCTACCAATATTTGTACAAGATAAAAGGCATAGTGTCTTTGGAACTTTGTGGAAGCACAATTAATCTAGTCATGTTTCCTTTCTCTAACTTTACTTGATAACCTTGACGAAGCACATTTTCTCTGCTGCGTTCCTCTGATTGTCTGTCTCATTAAGTATGTACTGAATAACAAGTGACAGCACTGTGCTACCTAAGATATACTTTATGGTATAAACACACAAGCATTGACCATGCCATTTTAAGTGCTCCAGAAATGGTTATTTTCTTCACGTATTTACTTTTAATTAAAGATGCATCCACTTATAAGGACATTTATCATCATGATCATCCTGCTACTGGCAAAGAAATCTCTCACTCTGAGAACTTCACCCTCACTAATTGGTTCCTCTTGGGAAAATTCAAGGGGAAAATTATTTCTTCATCATGTGTTAATTTTAATGATTTCAAAATTTTCATCACTCTGTATTGGGATCATCCTGAAACTTCATGTCACTTTTCACCAACAAAGAAAAAGAAGAAAACCGCCATGTTATTAAGTGCCTCTTACAAATCATGGACTTCAGTTCAGTCCCCCACTTCTGGTGTGAGTGCCCTTATCAGAATAGATACTGGTAGTCTCATGGAAGCTTGCATCTTCCCACAAAAGATTTCAGTTGTAATGAACTAACATACCTTGATTATAAAAAAAAAAAAAACACCACACCACAAAACCATATTCAAGCTGTATGAATTTTCCACCTTATTCTCAACTGTGTGTAGTGACAAATGAGGCTGTGGAGCGCTCCAATGGACAAGATGGGTTTGTAAGTGTTCTGCCCCAACACAGATTCACTTTGTGGGAAAGGTGAGTCTTCCTGCAGTTCCTTCTGTGGCAGGGATGGAGAATCAAAAATCTTTGCTCTTCAGTATTTGCACAAGCCCGGTTTTAGGTCAGAGCTTCTAATGCCTGACCTTCCTGTGTCATGAGAATGGAAACAGGACTGCTAACATTTGAAATCTTTTATTTTAAAATAAGTAATCTATCTGCAGGGGCATAAGGCATTTTAAGAGAAGCAAATGCAGGTAAAATATTTTCTAAGATAGTGTACATAAACCTTCCATTCCATGCAAGGGCCAGATTGATCTTAGTTATTCATTCTCAGACAGTTTCCCAGCTGGTTTTATACTGTTAAACTAAAGTTTACAGATTCTGTGTTGGTAAAGTTTGTCACTATTGTTAAGTCACATTGACATTTGTCTTAAGAGGTATGCTAAAGAACAGCCTGTGCTTTATGATATGCCTAAGTGTATGTATCAACATACGGTTAGGATCAGTAATCGTGTAGAGTGCTATAAAGGTTTTATTGCCAGTACGCCACTTGTGAGTTATGCAGGTCATCCTAAACAAGTGGCAAAACAACTTTTACAGCAACATGCACTATTATATTTCAGTCATGCCACGCAGAGTATATCACAGCAACAGCATTAAAGAAAAAAATTTAGCAAGCTTTTAAAATAAAATGTTGTTATTGAAACTGTTTTTATGTGACCCTCCACCTGCAAAGTGAGTTGCCTTGATTGTCCATAAATCCCAAAGATTTAGGGAACTCTGCCTTGGTTACACTATGCACGTATTTAGTGCACACATTTAGTGAAACTGTAATTCTGTCTCCTTTTTACGTTCACTACCTTATCTTTGTTACACAGTTTAGCTTTTAAGATGTGTAATTATTTATCCATATTCTTAATGAGAGAAATTCTACTTTGATTCCTCACAAATCAAAATTACTTTTTCTGCCACACTGTTATTTGTAGTTAGGCTTTAAATTTCACTTGCTGCCTTGGGCTAAAATATATGTGAAAGGAGGTGTAAGGTCATCTAGACAGGATATTAACATTTATACAAGACAGGAACAAATTCTACCCATATCACACTATGCTTCCAGTCCTATGGTATTAATAAACCCTGCTTACACACTGTAGTTATATCAAAATATATTAAAATGCCAGGGATCACTTATTCAAACAGGCTTTTATGGTTAATCAGGAAATTTAACATTGATTATACTCCATCTGCTTTTAAATAAAGTAAACGGAATTTGCCCACTTAAGAGTCATGATCAAGCCCTTTGGGACAGCGAGGGGAATTAACATATTTAATTACCCTGTGATGGATTCTTTTTTCACTTGCTTAATATTTAAGACATATTGTATTACTGCAAAAGGTGACTACCTGCTTTATGAACTGCACAAGAATCCTGGTGTTCCTATGAGGAGGGGGGCTACTTTTATTTCACTCTGCTACAGGATGTAGAATATTTTCTACTTTTTCAAAATCATTTGATACCTAGATTATGCACTTCAACTGGAAACATGTCTGAAAATACATTGTCGCTAATAGGCAATGAGACGCAAGGTTGATCAAGGAACAGGCACACTCTTAGGAACCCACTTCCAGGCTTCTAATTTTATGCCCCCTGCCAAATCCAACCCCCATTTGGATTTTTGGCAAAGCTGCAATTCTTGCAGTAATGCCTCTCTGTCTGCATCTATGGAGGTGTACAGAAGAAAACCCAGGACCAAGGCCAAATTCACCTCCTCTCCGCATTATGTGCTGTGGGAACGTCTTCAGGGCTGCCTTTGGGATAACTGGGATAATTCTTGCGAAGTTCACGTATCACTTTAAAAACGCACTCAGTAAGTATGTGGGTGATCCCAGAGCACTGAGCAGCATCTGCCTATTTGCTTTTGCAGTGATCTTACATGATCAATGCTAGGCAAAAAAGATGGTCCACAGTCCTTCCTAGAAAGGCAGACATATCACCTTAGGAAGAAGCTGAGAATCTGTAACACAGTCTGCACATCAGAAATGGGGTTTCATCCAGCCTGGGAATCAGCAGCTCAGTTTTACATCGTAGATGCGGAGGTCGTTCATGAAACCACAGCCCTGAGATGTGTGAGTGTGCCAGTTCAGCCCATGAGCCTGCTACCTCCGGATCTCTCTGCAGACACTGCTCCTCCAGAGGCCTCTCTTGTGTCGAGCCCTTGGACCCGGCTTCTGCTCCGTTTGTTCAGTCTTTTTCCCCCCACACTCTGATTCAAAAATTGTCTTTTCCCTTTATGAATGTTTTTGTTATGTGAATACCTCATTTATACTCAGTATAGAATTTCTTAAACAAGGAGAAGGGATTGGAGTTATTATCGGTGATTATTTCTGGATTATTAATTACCTTTAATTACCATGTAACACCAAGATTAAGATGCTTTCTAAAACTTGACACTTCAACCTTATTAGCTTACAACAAGAGTACGGTAGTTTCTAACAATACTATTTATCAAAGGTAAACCACTTATTAAGACCTGCTAATTATTAAGGTAGTATAATCAATCTTCAGTAAAATTCCATTAGAGAGATATAAGCCCTTGAGAAAACTGCTCGTGACTCTTATGAACTTGAATTCTGAAATGTATAAGAAATGTCTTTTCTCTCACCATGATTTACCTATATTCAAATTTGCTACCTTTAGAAAGAAAGGCTTTTGATCAGTTGTTGATATGCCACTGGAGTGTTTTAATCATCTCATAAATGGTGATGTTCTTATTATTCATTTTTTGTAACAATTTTATTCTACAAGCAGGTAATTCTATGATGAAGAAGATAATTCATAAATCCATTAGAGAGCACAATCTTTTCCCCTATGTGTTTACTGTCTTAATAGTTTAGAAATACTATTCTCTCTTCAGTTTGCCTCTTTAGTGCATCAGCTGTGTGTCGTCCTTCTCATGTTACTTACTCTGCTCCTGATTTCAGTACGCGGACGGACTTTGTATTTCTTAGGTCCATCCACACATTCTGTATCAGCCTTGCTCTTACCCACATTTTGAAATTTTTACGTCTTACCCTATGTGTGCATTTTGGCTATTGTTGGACTGGAAATGCTTTCCGTCTCCAGATGTGTGGCTCAGTTGCTAACACCGTGATGGGATGGAACCTGGACTTGCAGCACTGTCCCCTCCTCACCCTCAGAGCTGGGTGCTCTGATCTGCTCCCCAGGCCGCTTGCAGGCTCCTGGCTGCGGGACACATGCGTATTCACCCTCCCACAGCATAGAAATTGGCTCGATCACTTAGCTCACCTCATCTCTTTTTTTCCCATGTGCCAGACAAGGGCATTGCTCACCTTAAGACGCGCAAAAAAAGCAAAGATTATCGCTATCACCAAACAGGGATCCCATGTTTGAATGTGTTTCAAGCCCAAGGCAAGGTTGCTGTTTATGAACTTTGCCTAGTTGACTCTCTCAGGGTGCATTGTAGCCCAAGACAATAGAGATACACAAAGGTAAAAATACACCCCACTAGGCTTCTTGGTTGATGCATTATTGCTTGTCTGTGTCACAGAGAGACAAGTCAAGCTCATTTGGTAGACTTTGCCATGTGAAAAGAAAGTAGCAGACTTTTTGCTCTTAAAAAATTCTGTCTGGGAGAAAGAGTAGAAGTAACCTGTCCTGCCTACAACAGATGGAAATAAGCAGAGTTAATGCCAAACAAAGCAGAGAGTTCCTTTATCCCAGATGAACTGTGACCTTTAGAATCACAGCTACTCTCTTAGAGCTACTCAGCTTGGTGACAGGTTATTAAACACTAAACTAAAATGCTGGCTTTCAATTTCTGTTGTTTTTCTCCTGTTAACCAAATAAGACTGCATTTCTCTCAGTTTACACCAGCATTCAGAGCGTGTCCGCATCTGTACCTGCTAGCATTTACCACAGCATTCTGCATTTCTCCATCTCATCAACTTCATACCTTTCTAAACCTCAGCAGAATTTTTTCCCCTTCATACATGCCTCCTAATATCCTGACTTAATTTACTCCTTATAAATTTACTCACCCCAAACTAACTCTGCAACAGCTTCCTGCAATTTTTGGTACATAGTTTTCTGCATTGTTAAGAAAATATTTTTTTTTCGATAAAGTTGAATTTAAAATGATACAAAGTCATATTACTCGTTCTTTGTGAAATTATCTTTATTTTAATGGTTCTTTTAATAAGGTTTTACAGAATGGGTTTCCTGCTCAGAGAAGAAAAAGAAAATGGAAATAATATATTTTCCAATTCTCGGCTGCAAGAACTTGTGTCTTATTTTTCAGTTGACTTAAAATATATCAGAGTTTCATGCAAGAACATAGTTTTCAAAAGCAACACATAGCAATCCATTTGCCTCCATCACAGCAATCTATTAGAAAAAACACGGTCAATGTTAGAAAAGGCTGCCAACAATGAGATCGTTTTTAGGGTTCCTCAAATGGAATTCAAGCTCTATTTTATTATGGACACTTTTGGCCTGTTAGCCCTAGACATCTGGAAAAAGTTCAGTGCTGCTTTCATAATACTTGGGGAGGGTATTCTTAAAAGAATAATAAAATTTTTGGATATGTAAGGAGATTTGTTTATGCTTTTGTGTTTTTCTGAAAGCATAAGACCATTTCTGCTATACAGTTGGGCTTATCTTCCTGGTGTATATTTTTATTTTAGTCATATTTTGTTTAATTAGAAGACTATATTTGTAGAACAATAATTTTTATTTGAATTAAGTTACTTTAAAGCAAGTAATCTAAAGAAGACAAATATGCATTAAAGAAAATACAAGAATTTCCATTCTGGAACAATCATAAATGCTTTGAGCCATCCTATATATTTTGAAACCTTGTTTACACCTTTCACAGTGTAGAATTTAAATATAGTCAAAGCGAGATAAAGTCATCATATTGCAGATTTCATTAAGTAGGATTTTGCAGAATTGTATACAAATATCTGCTAGATTTCTGCAGAGCCCTGGTACTTCCACTACTCAGTTCTTCAGGACTGCTTCAGCAAAATGCGATTAAAAAATCAGATGTATTGAATGAGAATTGTTAGCAAGGTACAAACAGGTATCCTTTTCATTTTTTCCCCTTTTCCTCAGCTTCACTGATTTTAAAAACATGGGTTATAAGAAGGGGTGAAAAATTCCAGACATGCTACAAAATAAAAGACCAAGGGTTATGGTTTCATCCCTTTGCAAACTCTTTCTTCTTTTTATGAGCCCTCACCGGTACCTGAGTTCTTTCCCACTGACAAAGTGATGTATTCTTCCCATAGCGTACAGACCTCTTCAGCTTTGTCATTCATGTAAGTAAGGTTTTCTTATAAGCCATTTTCTGCCGAGTTAATACACCAAAGCTTTAAAGGTGGAATACAAGAGCTTTTTAAAATGTTTCAGGGTACCTTTCTTCATACAGTCAAGAGTAACTGCAATCCATTTAAGTCAAATGCTTCATATAAAAGGAAGCATTTACAGCAGCAGGGTGGTTTTTAAAGTAGTTTATTTTCTATAATGGTTTTGGCCCAGCCCTTTAGTTTTCAATAGCATTTAACTCGTAGACAGAAATCTTAATTTTCTCCCTGCAAAGCATAAGTGACAGTTTCTTATGTAACAGTCCTCGAAGCTTGAATGCCTGTAAATAGTTATTCAGGCCTTGTTATTTGCTTCTGACTTGCTTGTAATGGCTTAGTATTGTGATAATGCAATTAAATGCTGTGACTTACTACAAAGCAATGGAATATACAATTGCCATGTGGGTTAGTTTGACTGCGGAATATGGCCAGTGCTTGTAATGGATGCTATTAATCAGAGACAAATGTGAATGTAAAATCACAACGTGCAAGTAATAGGCAACTGATAATCAGACCATCCACTTTCAGGCATCAGATCAAAGAAACATTATTATTATTATCCAATCAATTATGTTAGGTTTTGAGCTGCTCTGGCTTGACGGGTAAGCAAGATCTAAATGCCGCCATTCTCACTGCAAGTAAACCATTTGAGTTTTGTTTAAACATGAGATACCGAAATGTCCCTCAGGCCCTGGGGGTACATTCAGGCCATGTCCCATCTCCACCTGGGATGAAGTTGAGGTGGAAAGCTCTCCCCTCCTAATTTCTGACTTTCATGGGAAGGATGGAGGCACAGAGATGTACAGGGCACTCTGGTCAGGAGGGCAGGATGATGGGGTGTGCTGCAGAGCATAGCTACCCGCAGCATGGCCACTGCAAAAATGGGCATGATTTAGTAAAATCTTAGCTAAAACAATGTTTCCATCCTTCTATTTATATACTCTTTAAAATTTGTGTACTCCATATGGTGAAGGTACAAACCTCTTTAGAAATTTCATATGGGATACATGGACTTGATTTCCTTAATCCCATTTTGGGGAGTCTTCAGAAACAGCTGACAAACCCCAGCTGTTCTCTTGACCAAGCATTGAAAACTTAAGGTTGTATGAATATTCCTGGGCTAGAACATAACTGTTTCCATGTAGATTTGGCTTCTGAGCCATCTAAATGTTGTGTAAGGCTGCATCTACGTTCTGGGAGAAGTATTTGGATCAAATTTCTCTCTAGACAACTCTATTCTTTATTGCATGCTTTGGCATTTAACTTATTAATTTCCTTTTAAATAAATGGTCGGTTTACCTGTTTCAAAATGTAAAAGCTTGGGTTTTGTTCTTTTTCCCCAGAGACGTGTAAATTCAGCTGTATTTATTTGTTTCTTTAGTAAGCCCTGGGTATATACCAGATGGGAAATGACAAATCTGCATATCTCTCTATAATTCTGACATCTTTAAGTCTTTTTATAAAAACACAGACTTATATTTATAAAGGCCTCCAAAATGAAAATACATGCATTTTAGGCAAAATGTTTACAGTTTGCTTATCCACATAACAACCATTTCACAGATCCCAAAATATTTATTTTCAATATTGAACTTCTTTTTATGGTTGATCCACTCTCTTTCAAAGCTGTTCAGTTTATACAACCAGTAAATTACTTTTCCATAATTGCTGTAATTACAGTCCTCCTCATGTGCTTACTCTTATCTCAGAACTGTGCTACTGTTGAACATTCTGGTAACAGAAAACCTCATGTTTATTTAGGAGATAACATAGAACACTCTGCTAACTAAAATATCTGTTTGGGAAGTTCTCTGTAGTTAACGTAATGCGATACTACTGTGATTTAAAAGGCTGTACTGACATACCAACCACACAAAAAGCTTTTAAAGACAATGTATAGCTCAATGAAACCTCGAAGTGTTAAAAATTTTCCCATGAAAAATCAGGCCTAAACCATGGCTTTATTATGTAAAGGGAAAATATGCTAATTGTAAGAGAAAAAAATATATGACACCAATATAGTCTAGGTCATTCCTACAGAACATGGGAAATCCCCATTTCCTGCTTAACTACCTCTGAAGAGACTGTTATTGTAATGACTCAGGATTGTGCATTGTGTACTTTGACAAGAAATTGTATTTTACCCTTCTTGGGTAAGATTCATCCAAGGTGCTGTTTCCTCATGTGCATGAACCCTTCTCATTGTGTTCTAGTACTTGCTAATATCTATGCAAAAAGCAAACTTTTTTTTTTTTTGTGAATTTAATCATAGTTTTCATTTTCAACTCCTTTAGAGATGCCTTCTTTCAGTTTTCCTGTCAGTGCTGATTACCCAAGCCTGCTATTGCAGTACTAATTTCCTCACTAAAACACCTCAAAAACACAAAGAAAGAAGAGGATTGTCAACACAGTTCTGAGATGGGCTGAAGTAGTCTTTCTCAGAGCTTTCTGCACTGTTGGCCTGTATTCACAACTACTTGGCTATTTTCTCAAGGATACAGTGAAACACAAATATATTAAAAATTATATTAATTTCAGAATTCAGATTAAAGCTGACCTCCTGCAATATTCTGACACAATTACTGCAAGGTACCACCCAGACTTTATCTGTGCTTCATATTTCACCATTCCTTCTGTCTAACACCATCTTCTTCTCTGTCGTTTTTCATTTTGTTACTGTTATTCATGCAGGAGCTTTCTTAAATAGAGCTTTTGCCATCTCTGTCAGCTTTCCTACGTAGCCCTGCTTAGCAGCCCACTATTCTAAATCACATCAGAAAACATCTTTTTTATCCTTTCCCACAATTTTAATTGCTCTTTGTACCACCTATTTCTTCATTATTTCCAGTTCATAAACATATTTAAGCATCTTAAACATTTTGGTCCATTGCATGCTGGACTATGCAGTATACATCACAATTGCATCCATCAGTATGATACTGTGAGATGTCTTTTATAAAATTACTTGAAAATTAAAATAAAACAAAACCACAATCTCTTCATACTAGAGCACGAAACAGCACGAACGGCACAAATGCAAAAGTAGAATATTATACATAACTAATTTTGTCCTTTTTAAAAGGGAACTTGTGTACCAGGGGTTATCTAACAATCATTAAAACTAGAATAATAAACTGGCAGGTGTGACAAGCATGTAAAGTAATTGACAGTTTATTTTCTTTAAGGGGACACATGTTTTTTCAGCATTTTGCTGAATATAACTCTAATGAAGAACTGAAAGCAGACTCTTAAATTGGAGCAAAGGTAAGAGCTTTTACCAACCTAGTAGCATTAAAAGGATAGAGGGAGATCCCACTCTCTCACCCCACATCTCATCTGTGCTCCTTGTTATGAGCACCCACAGCTTATTTTGCACTGGCTGTAGCATGCATTGGATGATGATCCAAAGGGGCAATAAGCCAAGACATCTTAGTAATCAACCAGAAAACTAAAACAGTTAAAAAAATGAAAAAAAAAGGAAAAGATTGGGTAGAGGGATTATTTCATTCCTGGGCAATGGTCTTGTTCACAAAAACACCCTATCAGCATCAAGGTGAGTGCAAAGGAATCAGTGCAAATATGCAGTTGTAGAGGTCACAGTCACAGAGAACAAATAAGTGACAGGACACATTTTCAGCAATGGTGACCTCAGCCATCTCATGTAAAGCTACGATTTGCATTTCAACTTGAGATGGCCACTCCTTCAAGTGACCCTGCTCACTAATCTTGTTGAGAATTTCAATCAATTTTTCCCCTCAGAGTTCATTTTCTACCAGGTTTGTAGGATGGAGAAAGCTTGGAAAGAAGGTCAGGAGAAGGGAAGCAGAAGGAACACATGGCTGGGAACGGGTTCTCTTTTTTTTTTGGTAGCTTCCAGCTCTTAGACTGCCTCAGCCTTCTCAGGATGCTTCACTTTAGGGATGTTACTGCTAAATGCACCCAAGGACCTACTGACGAAGATGAAATTGGCGTTCCACCTCTTGACCTGAATTATTTCCTTCTGCCACGAGGTGACATTCTGGCATATGAGTTAATTCAGGTAGCTCAGGCAACAGAAAGACTATCCCAGTTTTGCAACTGGGTTAGCTTCCTGCTGTTCTCGTCCCAGTTAGCTCTCCCCGGGCTCAGTGCTCCTCTGCTGCTGGAAAAGACATGGCAAAAACACATGGCGAGGACAGAAATGTGACTAACCTGTTCATGGCAGTTGCCCATAGCTTCATCTCTCTGTAACATCAAACTAATCTCTTAAATCACAACCTGGCTGGTATTTCTATTGACACCAGTGGTCCAGGGAACTCTTTTTCTCTCTCCCTGCCCCACTCTTCTCCCAGCGGTTCATGCCCACCATGCTGCCTGTCCCTGCTCTGTGTCATCGGTGCTGTTTGTCTGTGTGGAGGATCACCAGATCAGGGGGCCGCTGATGATAAGTACAGGGGCACAAACACACAGCTGGCTGCCATGTGGGCCTTAACCAGCTTAAGCAGGACAGGTGCCAAATGTGAAATCATGGCCAGACAGAGATTCCCAAATGTAGCTTGGTCAGATGCTGCCTTCATAGGGCTAGAAGTGTTTTCTGTCACACCTTCCCACTGTGTGCCAGATCATATGCTTCGGAGAAAACATGGCACTGGCCCCAATCCCCCCTCCTGTATGAGACATTGGTAATAGCTGTGGCAGATCCTTGCACCTTCACACAGGAGGACCCACAGGCAGAGGCTTTCAGGCTCTCCTCATCTCCTCCGAGGAAGAGGAAGGAGGTCAGTTGTTAGTTTTCAGGTATTGTATTGAATCCTGAATGTCGAAAGATGACTGGGCTGTGACTACACCTCACGATAGTGAACCCCTGAGGAGGGTCTGGCTGGACATTTTGCTGTTGAGAAGAAAAAGGATTAAAAGGTTCTAAACTAAAAATCTAGGCTTTTTGTTTGTTTGTTTGTTATAAACTAGGATAACCAACACCAAAGAATTAGAACACAGAGCATCTTAAGGTGTCGCTTTATTCTTTATTGAGGTCTCCTAGCTCACCACACACCCCCTCCCTTGCCGTGGTGCCAGAACACACTGGGTGACAGGGAGAGCCAAATAAGAGAACAAACTCAGCTAAACACTCACCGAAATAACATTATAAATTTTTTTGATAAAAAGAAGAAAGGAAAAGTGGTTTTCATAGAGATCAGGTCTCTGGTCCCCAGTGCTGGAACTGGAACACAGGAAAGTGCAAGGATGTGCGTCTGGCATCACTCTCTTCTGAAGCAGCATCAGCTTAGATCAACTTAGGTCAGCTAATAATGAAGCAACACCTTCAGGCAACATTCAGAATTCTGCATAAAAAGCATGTAAAATGCACATCTACTCCAAAGCCTGGGTGCAATCTGCATTGGTCAGCAGCTGCTCAGAGCCCATGAGATCTGTACTGTTTGCTTCCTATGCTCTTATGGATCATTGCTACATATATTACATACACAGTGAGTCTCTGCAGAGAAACAAATAATTTCAGCTGTCTTAGGTTACAGCTTCCTAAAGGCACAATTCTCCACATTTATGTGAAATTTCAGATAGTCATGATAACTTATCTGAATGTACATTGAAATCTAAAAATTATGGCCTTAAAACCTGGGAATAGAATAAACCTTTTCAGATTGAAAGTCAGTGATGTAGAGACGGAGTCTGAATCATTCTGGGAATTTTGAGATGCCTTAGTAGTAGTTTATGAGTACATAAGCCCTAAACTGTGAAAATTAATCTCTTTTCAGGTTTATACCTGCAGGAATTGTACGTATTGGAAATCAAAGAGATTAAGACTGTTATTCAACATCTCTTCTTGCCTGTGCATTTCTTCCCTTAAGAAAAGGCAATTAACCCATTCCTTTGGTTGCTGTAGCAAGAGGGAAGATGGTATTCTACTTAGGAATATCCACTCTAGCTTCACAGGTACCAAGAGACGTGGCTTGGCCATCACCACGCTCAATACAGGTTACAAGACTCAGTTGGGAGCTCAGGGAAATACAGACAGCAAGTCTAGGCTCAATTCCATGCTGCTACTTTATATTGTAATTGGTATGTAAACCAGATATTAGTACTTAAACGAAATAAAACTCAAGTTACACCTTAACTAAAGTAAAAATGTGTGGCACAGCATCTTCTCTGTGTTTTACTGCTCAGTCAGCAATAAGGCTTTTTTGGTGTGACCTGAATTTTCAACCCATACAAACTCCCCTATTCCAGCAAACTGTTGTGGGAATAGATATGTATTGATATAAAAAGGTGCCCATTCTCACGAGGCAGACAATCTTTCTATTAATGGTGATACTAATTGTTCAAATAGTGGGAAAGGATGTGTAGGTCATCATGGTGCTCCTAGGTGCCCCAAATGACAGCAATTCACCCCACAGTTTACTGCAATAATTAGAAAATAGTTTGTGTTAATCCAGGTGCTCCATCTGGGTTACTGATCATCCACAGGATTCCGCGAATGCTGTGAAAATTTTCTAGTTTACGTATTAGGAAAACAGAAAGAAACCTGTTGTTCTGCTGGCCTGTGGTCAAGTAGAGCAAAAACTGTGATTCCCAAAGGTCTGTTTTTTCATATCTCTATGTTTCTTTAACTCACTGAAAGGCGACAAGGACATCTGCAGAATGTTGAATCATTACGACAGAGACCGGCTCCAGGGCAGGTAAGACTGCGCTGGGAGAAGGGATCTGTAGCAAAAAAGGCCGACGGAAAGCTCTTTTTGGGGCTTTTTTGACACCGGGCGCAGCCTCCTCCTCGTGCTGGGGGCTGACAGCTGGTGGGCGGCTGCTGACTAAGCCTGGGCAGAGCCAGCTCCTCCCGCGGTTCATCACACCGCCGACTTATAAGGAGCCCCAGGGAGGGCAGAGGCCTCTGCCCAGCGAGCGGTAACCGGTGTGTGGGGGTGTGTCCTG
>VZSZ01001512.1:524-10780 GCA_013398815.1 Ibidorhyncha struthersii
AAATAGTTTGTTTCCACATTTATTTAATGCTGTTATTTTGATGAGTTCAGATTCCTCTGGGCAAAACAGGTGGCAAAGGGTTGGAGCCACAGCTGCATTTTCTAAAACGCAGGAATGTGTCTGAGGTGAGGGAGACCTGGGCAGTGGTGCTACAGAGCCTGATACCGGCAAAGCCAGCCCCGCTGGAATCTGCGTGTGGGCATGGGGTTTAGCTGCGCTTGCCATGGCTGAGAGCCAAGGGAACCGTCGTCTTGTCACTGCTTGGCAGCCTTCGGCTACTGTGTTCAGTAGTCACTCAAGTGATGTTGTTCCCTGCGTGGTCCCAACCAACACCCTCTTGCTCGTTTTCCTTTAATGTTTTCTGGTGGTCTGTATCTTTGCAGTAGGTATGGATTCTCAGTCTTGAGTTTGTTGACTGCAGTTGACTCTGCTTTGTTGTGCCTTGAGCTGGACTGGTAGGTTTGCTGATTTATTTATTTTTTTCATTTTTTGTAATATTCAGGTTTCCTGGATGAATCCTTTAAAATGTTTATCTGCATGCTGTTACTCCTGTAAGCAGAAAATAAATCTGTATTTTGGCTTCTCAACATGTTTGGTTGCCTGAACTATGATTCTTATTATTATTCCCAAATCATGTGTAATTAAATATTGTAGTACAAAGAATTAATTGTTTTTCCTTTGAATCTTCAGGGAGGAAAGGGATTTTCTATGTTCTTTTTTACAATGTAGCAGTTTTTCTGTCACTACAGTGATTTTTTTCTGTTAAGTTTTTGCTTTTAGGTTAGGTTTACCTATTTTGTCTTGTCTCTCAACTTTGCTCTTTGCATAAGATGTATCTTGCTTTGCACATGTAATGCAATGCTTATGTTTGTTCTGATGCACTTGGAATTGCATGCAGAGTTGGGAATCTTGCTTTGTTGTTGTTTAAGTCCATTTCTATACTTGATAAAGGGATTGACGACATAGTTTATCTACACCGTTTTCTGTTGCTGACCTTACCTAGCTTTCAGTGTTTCCATTTATGGTTACACACTGACCCCTTGAGAAAATAATCAGCCTAATATGTGCTAATTTGCATTCTCCTCGATGACTTTGCACACCAATATAACCGATGCAGAATGTTTACTGCTTGCTTCCGGTCTGTCTGATTTAAATACTTGGTATTTGTTTTATATACTCTGGTATCATACCTGGGGGTGCAAAAACCAGTCTAGTTGGAGCTATACAAGGAAAAGCTATTTTTACTGTTTGAGTTTTTTGTAACCTGCTTTTAAGAGGAAGGGTTTGAATTCTGGCCTCCTGCTTAGAGCTTGGTGGGGGTGCACCTGCTTCTGTAGTATTTCTCATGTTTGTGGCTGTGAGTAGCTTACAGCTAAATACACTGGGTTTGTAAAGACATGCCCAGAGAGCAGCATGGCAGGGCATTGTGAGATTCCTTTCCGTGTGAGAGGTTTTGTGGTGTTGGTGTTTGTCCCTCTCTTGCATCTTTGCTCCGTGAAATCGCTAGTTGGAAAGTTTGCAGGAAAATCTGAACAGTCTGTTCTGCTTTGGTGGAACTGCTTTCAAGGAGTGAGGACATGACATCATTTGATCCATTCCCACTCTCTGATCCATAGTGTCCTGCAGTTTTTCCTGTATGTGTTGGAATTCCTGTCTCATTGGATTAAAATAACCTTCTGATGTCAAATGGTTTGGCCAGTGCCTTCCAAATGCCTGTTTGCGCCTGTTGTCTGCTGGTTTGTACATTCACCTTCCAGTCTGATCTGAGGTTTTCACGTGTATGCTTTGATTAATGTAGACTGGACCCGCTGCTTATCTCTGCTTTGGGGCTGATAATCTCTAACAGTGTGTGAAGTGGTTGGTATATAGATATCTGAATCAAATTTCATACTGAGCTTTACAATAGCTGAATGTTAGTAAGTCAAAGAGTAAAAAAAAAAGTTTTATATGGAACATCTTATTTTCTTTGTTACTGAAGATGATTCTGAAAATACAACTCAGAAGGGAATAGGCCACATAAGGTTTGGAATTTAGTTTTTCTTTTGATAAATATAATTCTACAAAAAATTACATCAGAAATGTGTGTATTTGCAAGAGTCATTCCTGCATATTAGCACAAATTATAGGCAAATCTTCTGTTGGCTGTTCCTAGTCTGAATACAGATTCATACATTGCTCCATTTTTTCCTGAAAGAGGTGTACACATTTAACAAAATAAACATTTAACAATGTTTCCAGTGGATGAAAAAGCCAATCTGCAGGCTTGAAAAGAGGGCTTTTGTCAGGGATAGAGAGATAGAAGCTACATCTTCAGCCCTGAGCTTAGTTTTAGCTCATTTTTTGTAGAATCATAGAATGGTTTGGGTTGGAAGGGACCTTTAAAGATCATCTAGTCCAACCCCCCATGTTGTCACAAGGATCATATAACCTGGGGACTTGACCTGTGGATAGTGTCACCTTGTTCGTATTGCCAGATGATACACTGCTGTCATCTTGGTTGACAATAAGTGAGATCTCTGTAGTTAAAAGCAGCTATCCATGTGTGTTTCTTAGCTCAAAATCACACACAGAAGAGAAAAAGGATTTGAACACAGCTTTAAAAAAGTATGCGCTATTAAAAAAGACATGCGCCTTTGTCAAGTCTTAAGTAATATTGAAAGAAAACACTGTAATTAGCCCTAATCTGCTTCATGAGCAAGTCTTTTCTACTTGCACCTTTACTGTTTGGTTGGGTCTTTTGTTCCGTAAATGCTTGGGCTTCTTGCAAAGGTACTTGGGATAACTTGGGTAGCAAAGTCTTTTGCCTTTAGACATTCATATAGTGGTGGATGTTTTTCTTTTGGAAAGGTGCAGCCTGTTTTTTGATAGCCTGTTAGATTATTTTGGAAGGACCTGAAGTGAGTCTGACTCTGGCAGGTAAAAGAAGGAAGTGTTTTCAGAAGGAGTTTTGAGTGGCATAATTTCAATTCATGGGAAAGCATCATAAATTGTTTCAAATTCTGCACACGGGCCATGCTCCTTCATTCTGCCTAAAGCTCTGTGTGAGTGTGAGAGAAAGGGACAGAGCAATTGGTGCAGTTGGTTCAGAGGTGAATTTTGCCTGTTGGACATTACTACCTTTCCTTAGTTTTATAGTTTCTTGAAGCATTTTTCGTCCAGTGGTTCAGAGGTAAATTTACTTGCGGAAGTGCAGTGTTGAGAGGTGTTAGATCTGACCCTTTTGGCAAATTACATTGCCTTATTAAGGCTGGCAGGTGTTTTTCTAAGAATTTCCTCAAGGCTGCTCTGAAGACCATAATTTTGTGCTAGAACAAGTGGAAAAGTCATTAGACTGTGCTGCAGCCTCATCTTGCCAGCACCATTAGTTATTTTAGGGGGTTCCATGAGTACACTTAGGAGCCTGTAAACAAGCTAACATGTAGACAGAGTTGCTCTAGAATTGCAGGATGAATTCTTTTTGGCCTGTAATATGTAGGAGGTCAGACAAGATTGTTTACTGGTCCACTTGGTCCTAATAAAAATCTGTGTGCATGCATGCAGACTAGTGCTGACCTTTCAGGAATGACAGCATGAGAGAATTAAGTCAGAAAGCTGTTTTGCTCTTCAAGTAGTGAAAAATTCGTTCTTGACCATAACTAAAGTGTTACATTGATACATGTGGTACACTGTACTCTTGTACCCTGTGTATTTGCGTGGCAAGGTTTTGGTTGCAGGAAGGCTACAGGGGTGGCTTCTTTGAGAAGCTGCTAGAAGCTTNAGGACCACAGTGGTGCAGATACCCAGCTGCAGCCCATGGAGGACCCTATGCTGGAGCAGGTGCATGCCTGAAGGAGGCTGTGACCGCATAGAGAGCCTGTGACCGCATAGAGAGCCTGTGCTAGAGCAGACTCCTAGCAGGACCTGTGGACCCATGGAGAGAGTAGCCCATGCCAGAGCAGGTTTGCTGGTAGGACCTGTGACCCTGTGGGGGACCCACGCTGGAGCATTCTGTTCCTGAAGGACTGCACCCCGTGGAAGGGACCCATGCTGGAGCAGTTCGTGAAGAACTGCAGCCTCTGGGAAGAACTCATGTTGGAGAAGTTTGTTGGAGAACTGTCTCCTGTGGGAGGGACCTCACGCTGCAGCAGGAGAAGAGTGCAAGGAGGAAGAAGTGGCAGAGACAACGTGTGATGAACTGACCACAGCCCCCATTCCCCATGCCTCTGCAGCACTTGGGAGGAAGAGGTAGAGAAATTGGGAGTGAAGCTGAGCTGGGGAAGAAGGGAGGGGTGGGGGAAGGTGTTTTAAGATTTGGTTTTGTTTCTCATGACTCTGATTTGATTGGTAATAAATTAAACTAATTTTCCCATGTCGAGTCTGGTTTGCCTGTGATGGTAACTGCTGAGGGATCTCCCTGTCCTTACCTTGACCCACGAGCCTGTTGTTCTATTTTCTGTCCCATGGTGCAGCTGAGGAGGGGAGTGATGGAGCGGCTTTGGTGGGCACCTAGAGTCCAGCCAGGGTCAACCCACCACACCCTGGTACATAAAAGAAGAATCTGTTAATAGCATCTTCCAAAGTGGTTACATGAAAGTTACAGTCTTTTGGTTAGAAAACATGGCATGCCTGCAAAGATACTGGAGCTGTAGTTTCACTTAACATTTCCAGTCTAAAGTAACAGTCACTCAGAAGTCTGTTTTTAACTGAATTAGGTAATGTGAGTCTTTGAAATTTTTTAGTTCCACCAGATAAATCTTAGCCAATGTATAATGATCCCAGACAATGAAATTCACAATGTATTCAGGAGTAAAAAATGGATTTTCTAAACACTTTTTAAAGAAATTGGATGCCAATTTTCCATCTCTTTTTTTTTTTCCCCAAGACTTGTTATTTTTCTTTATAGCTTATATAGTTTCTTAATGTATTTTTAGAGGCAAAAAATACCAGGATACATGCAAAGAAAATGAAAGCAAAACATGGCCGTTCATTTAATAAGCAAGTGTCATTGACTCTTGTGCCTTACTTATTTTTGCAAGACTGAGGAGTCCAAACAGTAATGTGAAGCATAAAGAATTTAAATTAAACAATCAAAAAATATATCACTGGCAAGGTTTTAAAACTGAATGCCAGATCCTCAGCTAGATTACTTGCAACTATTTGAATGAGAGATGATTGCAGAAGGCACTATTATGAAGCAACTCTTGCCTTGCTAATATACCTTATGTGTCATATTCCCCTTCTTTTCTGTGCCACTCCACCCTCCCTTTTTTGCCTTATGTTCTTCTGTCTCTTGGGCCTCTGGATGTTTTTTCCTAAGCTCATATTTACTCTTATTAACAGGCACATTATATGAACAAATGAAGAAGCTGTTGGTAAGGTCAATTCTGATGTTTCAACTGCACCAAGTTATCATAGTAATGCATATCTAGATTGGTCATAATGGAAAAATTCTTCCCTGTAAGGCTAGTGCAAAACCAGAACTTGCCCAGAGAGATGGTGGAATAACCCATCTACCCATCTACAGAGGGTTTCAGGGTTTGGCCAGCCAAAGCTGTGACCAGCATGGTCTGGTATTGGCATTAGTTCCACTTTGAGGAGCTGGCTGGTCTGGGTGATCTCCAGTGGTCACTTCCAATCAACATTTTNATACTGGTTTCTCAAATATTTAATCTGTGTCCATAATGTTTTTGTCTTTCCCTTAATTTATCTTCCCTGTGCCACCAGTGAAAAAGCATCTGAGAGAAAATATTCCCGTGTGATTAAAAGAGTGAACATAAGTTAGAAATTATGATTGATATTATCAAGCAAATATTTTGTGGAACTGTTCTAGGGCTGTCCCTGACTTAGCTGCAGCCTGAGTGGATCTGTAGGACAGAACATTTGGTACCAAGGGCCTAATATACAGCCTTACACACATTTGAGGAGTCTCATATCACATGAGCTCTGGACTGGTCCTGTGCCTTAATGCTCACCAGGAGATTGAACAAATTAGGTGCACTCCTGAATCTCTCTTCTGCCAATTGTTGTTTGAAAGAAATCCATTATGGGATCGCCAAGGCTGCTCTGCAGTGTGCACTGAAGTGCAGTGTGTCAGGACCATCAGAAGTTGCCCTTCAAAAGCATACTTCAGATTCACACTAAAACACAAATGTAGACTCACTCTTAGAAACTGGCTCTGACAAGTGTAGATGACAATCTATTCACTCTTGCAAGCTGCAGATTTTTTTTGTGCTCCCCTCCTCCCTTCCCCTCCCCTCTTCCTCTCCCTTCCCTTTTTCCCAGACTTTTTTTCTGCTAGAATTGATGAGTGTCAGAAGTTCAGAGACCTTCAGAAAAGCCAAAACCCTGGTCATAGGCCTGAAAGAGCAATCAATGTTTTCCCCGGACTGACTGTATGTTTTTTTAATTGTGTGCCTGCTTTAGTCACATTTTTGAATCATTACTTCATCTTGTAGTGACTCACTTTTAGTTCCAGAGCTTGGATGTTGTGTATTTGAGCTCAGGATCTGCATGAGTAACTGCAGACATTGGCCTGTTCCAAGTCTTGAAGCTTGGCTGTGCTACATTCCTACTGTTGACCAGCTGCTTTTTACGTAAAAATTGTTCTATTCAGGTAACTGATTTAACATCTTTAGAAGGGTGTGGCAGAAGAACCTTTTGGACTCTGTAGTTTTCAATAGCTATTATAACAATGCCAAGGTCTCAAAAGACTGTAAGGAAGTTTATATGGTGTGCTAATATTTTAAACAGTAAAGTGAATGACTGGATAATTGTGGCGGCTTAACATCAGTCCTGTGTGGGATAATGGAATGGGTGTTGTGGGTTGACGAACTTTGAAAGTTGCAGGTCTTTCTGAATGGTTTATCCTGCAGTTCAAGCAAGCAAGAGCTTAGGGGGTCAGAATGGTTTGTGCGTTTTAGGAGGTCAGATTTACTGATCACCATGTGTTTTTACAAATTTTATAGGGCTAAAAGCTTTACTTGTCCAGGAAAGTCCATGTGACTTAATACCAACGGTAGCCATCTGCCTGACTGATTTAAAACACGGTGTCGGATTTTGTAGTAAAGTGGCAATGTAGCAACCTACAGAGCTGTGAGAAATACAAAATTCTTTATTATTTTCATTGCTTTTTTAATACACTTCTGTATTTGAAGTTAATTCAGTGGCTTCCTACCATCATTTTAAGGCATGTTTCCATGAGAAAGATCAAACCCTCACTACTTTTTATTCTGACTTTAAGGAATTAAAACCAAAGTTATGCTGTAGAATAGCAAAGGAAAGGGAAATTGGTATGTCTATAAGGTCACTCATGCCAAGGTCGGATATTTGAACAGAGGTCCAAACTGCTCCTTCGCCTGATGGATAGCAGGGACCAGACCAGCATGGCTTTTAATTTGAGTCAAATAGCGTTAGAGAATAGAGCCTTAAATATCACGCTTAAGCTTGGATGTCAGAAGAGGAAGACATTCTATTGTGAGACGGATGATCCTTCCTTGAAAAGGAATAAAAAGATAAAGCAGAATAACTTTAAATATACCATTCCCTAGCTTTATAGAATCCCTCTTATTTAGGTTTCATGGAACATTTATGAGGCTTTTTACTTTATCTTTATAAAAGAGAATAAAGCAAAATAATTAGGGCTTCCATTTCCTGGAGAGAAAGGGTCATGAGTGTCTTTGAAATACATTGCCTTAATAATAACTTCTGAGGATAAGTGAAAGGAGCCATTGACTCTCACACTGTCTGAGAGCAAAAAAGGAGAAAAATGTTAACAGAGGAATACCTAAATATTTTGATTATTTCATATATCAAAACATTTCAGGATTGTACTGTTCTTCCTGTAAGTTTATTTTACCTTACAACTGCCCTTTTTATTTGCTGATTTTCTTTGCTATAATTCCACTGCTTGGATGTATTAATAATATAAAAAGATTTTATAAGGTTAAGAATGCATAATAAAAATATTTTAAATGGAATATACTCTTCTACTAAAATCTAAATATTGCTATATAAAAAGAGAAGACAAAGTAACCTACTTCTACAGAAATGTGAGCCATCTGAAGTTTTTATTTAAGTCAGTTCTGTTTGGAAGGGAGACAAAAGCACTGCAGGGTGGGTGGGCGAGCACAAATAATTAAAAAAAGAAGACAACTGCCACCCTGCATGTGTTTAGAAAATCTTTTATTTATGTTCTGTTTCACTTATAACTGCATCTTTAAATGCTGTCACACTATATCCTTTTTTCCCATTGACTGTATTACTTGAGTGGGACTGGTTTGTGTGGACGCTCTAGCTGTAAATGTTGTATAGGGATGTGAAAAGTGTGGTTTGGTGACCTCTCTCAATTTTCTCTGTTTTCTTCTGAACTCTCTCCTGTGTAATTATGTTCTGGTAAGTTTGTTTTTTTAGTGGGTGGAGACTGGCAAGTGTATAGAAAGCTTTGTGGTTTTGACAGAACTCATCTGGTTTTGATTTTCGTAATCTGGCAGTAGTGTGTCATCTGGTTAACACCAGATTAGCACCAACAGTTTTATTTTTTTCCTTAACCTGGTGGGATCCCTGTGGCTGTAGACACACTTTGCTCCCATCTCCCTTGCTCAGACTGTATTTTCTGAGCAAACTGCCATTTGAGAGACAGATTTGAGGACCCTGAGCTGTGTACAGTGCAATTACTAATACTCTTCAAGTTCTGTTCTGAGCTGCAGGCGTGGAGAAATGCCAGCCTTCATTAGGGTTTAATTATGTCTGGGGGACAGATTTAATGTGTAAGTTGCCTTGGAGCAGCTAGTTCCACTAACAGAAATGTGCTTGTACTGAAAAGTAGGTCTCAGTGAAGATCTTCCTCAGCGCAGAGAAAAAGAGTGATGTTGGTGTTCTCCCTGCTTGAATAACTAACCCTTCTCTCGTCAGCTCTGGGGAGGAGCACAGGGTGTCTCTTGCTTCCTGCGTCACTGAGGGTGCAGAAATTTTTAACGTTTGGGCTAGAAAAAACTTTGCTGTTGCGAAGCCTGGAACAGGCAGATGGGCAAGGTCAGTCAAATGCAGGAAGGCGCTGGTCTTGCCAGACAGGCCTCTTGCAGCTGAGGATCTGGTGCGTGGTGCCTAGTGGTGCATCTGCTCTGGTGCTGATGAGTGGCCACAGCATTTCAGAAAGGTCATAACAGTGGAAGATGCGCTTGAGAATTTTTTCTCGAATCACTCAGGACTATGCTTGGGAAATAAACGGAAGACATCCTTCCATGCGGTTTTGGAGCGGACCATGGGGCTCTCTTTACAGTATAGCACTGTAGCACAGCTGCAAATCTGTGAGAAAACGAAGTGGCAAATTAGTTTTTCTTCGAGCCTTTGGAAACTCGTGAGCTGGTCTGACAGCTTTGGTTTTTTTTTAATGTGGACTGAATCAGCAGTTTGTCCTTGAAATGTAAGAAGTAAAAGGATTTGCAGGTGTTATTAGAACTTGATGGTTGGAGATGAGATTTGGCTTACTGTGTGGCAATGGTAACAATGGTAACAGAACAAATGGTAACAGAAAATACAGTAGAAGAGAAAGCGGTCCGTGTAGGTGGGGAGAAAAATTGTTAATTTTAATGTCCTGTAGCCTGTATCTGTGCATTCCTACTTCCTCCTCCTTTGCATCTCTTGTTTTGTTCCATAGTTTTTGTTTCTTGTGATTTTTTTCCTCAGAATTAATGTTATATAGATACAAGCTCAAAGCTGTTGAAGTAGCATTTAATTCCAGGAACATTGCAGCTTGAAACTACTAAAATTTTCTCTTTTTTGGGGCTGGGTTTTTTTGGATAATTTTGTAAATTTCACTGTTTCTTCACAAGGTGATGGGAAGGGTCTGTTACTTTTCTGATCAGAGCACGCTCTTTCTCCAGTGCCCTAAAGCATTACCAGCCCTGTCCTCAAGAGACCTCTGTCTCTCTCTTCTCACTCACCTTTAGGCACTTACAAGATCTGGCCTGTCTGCATTGAAGATTACTGAATGGTGTTTCTTGCTCAGGTTTAAATTTTAGTTTTGATAAGGGGGGAATTAGAAGGGGAGAAAAGTTAATGTTTTTTGAGAACTCACTCTGTAATTCTAGACCTGTTTACTATTAACAAAAGTTTGGGGTTGTTTTATGTCAGGTGCAGATTTCTCTCAGCTCCCCTTCCTTTTTGTGAGGGCAGGCATGGGCCTGGAGGAAAGGAGCCCCATGGGCAGGAAATGAAGGAGATGGTTTGTTTTTTTTTTTTTTCTTGTGTCTTTTTTGTTGGGTTCCTCATTAACTTCC
>VZSZ01001512.1:10915-25688 GCA_013398815.1 Ibidorhyncha struthersii
ATTTCTCATTAATTGAAGACTTTCAAAATGCTGTTTCTTATTGTTTTAAATCCATATTAAAGACAGGTAGAGATTATTTCAACCGGTGGTAAATAATTTCTGTTTTCAATAAGCTGTTAAATTTTTAAATATAATAGTTTATCTTTTTATTCCTAAAATTAAATATAATATAAATATAAAATAAATCCAATATAAAATAAATACATTATAAATATAAAAGTAAGTAAAATAAAATTTTTCAAATCTTATGAAAAGGTGTAAAGACATTTATCAGAAAAATTGTAATTTTTTTAAACTGGTCTTCTCTAGTTTCACCAGTTTATGTGCTGCAGTAAATGAAATGGAAATGTGCTTTTGAAGACTTGCAGCAAGGGTGAAGTTGTGTTATCAAAACAAAAACTTCAAAAACAAAAGTAGGTACATAGAATTAAAAAATGGAGAGTTAAAAATGCTGTTGAGCAAAACGTGGTGTGGTCCTAGTGTTCTGTTATCCATTATCCAGGGAGTGATGATATTAGTTATGATGTCAGTTCAGTTAAAAGAGATGTTTAGAGGCTGATGTAAACAATTTTTAAATTGGAAGCAGAAATTCTAATTAATTCCCTGTAATCATAAGGTTAGCCTGAGATGATGTGATTTGGAAAGTGTGCTGCTGACACATGTTCACTGTTTCCACCACAGAATGTTATACCCTGCTAAGAGCCAAAGTAGATATAGAAACAGTGGGAAACTGAAATCTGATGTATGATTTGACTTTGAGTTCAGGTGCACACTGCGACTTAATCCAGTTCATTCCCATTCTAGCGTGACTAGTGTACTCTGTTCATTATTTTTCCATATGGATCTCTGGTGTTAATTGCATACTGTTTGATTGTGTTGTATATGGACAAGTTTATATCTACTCGTATCTAAACAATAGATGTAATTATGTCTTTCCAGGAATTTGTAGGTTTTTTTTTATTTTTCTGCTGCACACTTAAATCCTGTGATGGTCCTGTTCTAGTAGCTCAGTGGTTCTTTGGTCATAAATTCATGGGTTTACATTTTTTCCTTTGTTGTGCCCAAAATTTGACTTCTTGTGTGCTTTCAGTTGTGGGGAAACCTGAATGGCAGGCCACTGAGTCTTGTGCCACAGTGCTTGATTTTTGGCTAGTTGTAGTTCTCTTGTTAGACACAGGACTTCTTTTAGGTGCCATGGCCAAGCTGGTGTTGTAAACATGGGCCGGTATACAGCGCTCTTTTATTTTAATAACAGGATTTCCTTATTTTTTTGTTAGGAAACTCTGTACTTTTTTAGGCTAGTTTTGGTCAGAAAAGAATGATGCAGGTAGAAGCTAACCCCTTTTGAAATTTACATACGTTACTAGAAAACAAAAGGCTTTTCTGTTGAACAGGGACTAGTGTGTGTTTTAAACTTTGCTCCTGCTGAAAGCAGAAGCAGACCTGGGACTCAGAAATGGAAGCTTCCAAGGTTATTAAGAATAAAATTGAAGTAAAAGACTTTGCAGGAAATATTAAAGGCAAATTATAGTGTTGAAACTAATTTGTTTAACTTGTTTAAAATATTACAGAGATACAAGGATTCCTCAGGCCCATGCAGAAAATGGTGTGCACAGAGCAATATTGTGCATGCAGCTTTTCTGCTTTACAAATACAATATTATGAGTGTTCACCGTTGTTCAGCCTCATTGGTATGAACCAATGTGTGTAAGTGTGTGCAGGTGATGGGGTGTTAATGTCACTTCCAGGTGCTGCGTTCGCTGACTGGCAAGAAACATACCTTTCACAGCTTTTTTTGTTTAAAGCTGTTTTGGATCAGTTTGCTTAGCACACTACAGCAAAAGCAGCCAGGTTTCCCAAGCAGGTTACAGTTCAGAAAAGAGTGAGTCATGTAACACAAGAGAGGTGGGGAATTCTCTCTAAAGGGGCATTGCACCTGCTGTTAAATTCTCAGCCGTTTTATACCATAGGGGCTCTTTTAAAATAAAAACAAACAAAAAAAGATGTTGAAGATGTGTCTCAAAGACATATATTTGCTAAAAGACTATGTTGGTTTTTGGAAAGGTGGCTTGTGTTCATATGTCTTGTTGAGATAACTGTATTTGTACAAGTGAAACATGGGTGTATTGCTGCAGTCTGGAAAAACATCGGTGCTTTGTGAAATTCCTCAGAGAATGTGCCAAGACAACTTGCACTGGGTGGGTTGCCTTTGCAAATTCAGTCAGGGGTCTCTCTGGTTCTAGTGTGACATGGAGTTATGGGTAAATATGTTCAAAGAATAGCTATTTTTCATGGAAGACATGGGTAAATATGTCCAAAGTTTTTTAGGGAAGACAAAACTATTTTTGCTTACATGCTCAACTGGCATGCTAACTTCTCCCTTGCAAAAGTTCTGCAAAATAAGAGGAAATAGTTATGCTTCTTATAAATGAAAAGATTAATTAAAAAAAAGTATGTATATTATTACCCTTAGCAATGATACAGGCTGGGACTGGTGGGGCCAAGGAGCAGCTCTGGGGCACAGCCTGGGCAGCAAAAAAAGGACCAGCGGTGCCTGGGGTGGTGTGAGCAGGACACATCCCTGAAAGCCAGGAGAAGGCAGGGACTGTCCCCTCTGCTCAGCGCCTGTCAGACCCACCTGGGTACTGTCTCCAGTTTGGATCCCCAACCCAGGAATGACACTGACAAACTGGTGGGGGGTGAGGGGAGGCCACCAAGATGGTGGGGCTGGAGCCCTTGCCCTGCGAGGAGAGGCTGCGGGACCGGGGCTGGTTTAGCTGGGAGAAGCGACAGCTTTGGGGGCACCCAACAACAGCCCGGGGGATGGAGGAGATGTAGCCAGGCTCTTCACAGCAGTGTGTGGAGGGTGGGTGAGAGACAGCTGGCACATGTTGAAACAGGGGAAATTCAAACTGACTGTAAGGTAGAAACGTTTTCCCCACAAGGACTGCCCGGCAGTGGATCCAGGGCCCAGATGGGTTGTTCTGTCTCCAGCATTGGAGGTTATCAAGCCCCCGCTGGGTAAGGCCCTGAGCAGCCTGGTCTGAGCTCAGAGCTGGCTGTGCTTTGGGCAGGGCTTGGAGTGGAGACCTCCTGCGGTCCCTTCCTAACTGAGTTATCCTGTAATCCTGTATATGACAAATAACGGTGCGTATGTGTGTGTGTACGTGTAGTCTAGGTTCCACACGGCACGCAGCTTTATTGTGAGACAGTAGCAATAGTACACAGACCTATCGAGAGTGTGATTTTTTATTCCAAAAAGTTAGGATTAGACTGTGGAAATATGATGCATAGTGCTTTCATAAAGTAAACTCTAAAAGACATACTTGGAACAATGAAACTTAAAAGAAAGCTTCATTTCTGCCTGCATACACAAGAAAGCAAACGTGGATTTGGGAAACAAATAACAAACCAAATTGGAAACTGAACACTCACATTTTCACCTTTTCTTATTCCATGTCTTTTCGTGAGTAGCACTGGGCATGGATGTTGTGGTCTTGCTCCAAGATGATAGTATGCCCTTTGATGGTGTTTTAAATACTTCTTTTAATATCAAGTAGCAGAGAAAAGTCCTTAAACTTCCAAATTTTTTCTTTATGTTGTTTGAGAAATATGTGGAGATGTTTAATTTTTCTTCTTTACGGGCAGGAAGGTAGTTTAACCTTCAGCGAAGAGCTAGTTGCAGTAGTAATCAGACTCTGATTTCTGTATTTTGGAGAGAGATTCATCCATCAAGTCCTGAGTGCAAAGCTAAGAGTGCTTACAGAGCACTTTCCCATATATGTTTGATTACTGGAGCATAGCTGCTGTTCTAGGTAATTAATGTGAGAGTATAATATCTTTCAGATCGGCGCTGTGTCTTTATTTCTAAGGTCAGATGACCTCTCTTGCTCATATTCTTTTCTGTCTGGCAGTTTATGTAGGTTATTGATTTTTGTTTGCTTGCTGGAAATAAAGTGCTTTTTGAAGGCCTGGTGAGAAAAATCGGGCAGACCTTGTATCTGCTTGAGGAAAATACTAAGAATAAAAAAAAGTGTGGTTTTTAGTAGTCTTCCAGCTACCATGTCTGAAAAGGGATTTAGTGCTTCTAACCCCCAACCTTAATAGGTGGTTCTTTAAATTACTGACCTAAAGACTGATTGTTAAACAGTTAAATAAATGTACTTGACTTAGAAGCTTACTTTTCCTTGAAGTTTATTAGGGCTTAGGTGACCTAAGAGCATTTATTCAGATCTACAGTTTTATAAGTAAGCTTACAGTCTTTTCTGACAATCAAAATTTCTCTCTTTTTTGAAAATTTTGGAATACATTTGAAAATAATATTTTATTGTTTGCAAAATTAAAAAATTAAATTAAATGGAAATTATTGGAGGAGGGGCAAACAGACGAGGACCATTTTCAGTAAAAAGCTTCAAAGCTTAAAGTGTCCTACTCATCCTCTCAAAAACCACAACGTTGAAAATTTAGGATATCAATATTTGAAATTAACCGGAGATCATTCTTCAAATTAGGGCAATTTCACAAGTGGAGCTTTGGAAACTTTCACTTTGCAAAAGGAAAATGTTGAGGCTCTCAGGTGCTTTTTAGCAATATTTTGTGTGGTTTGTAATCTCTGTATTTGTTTCTCATAGCTAGACCTGTCAGTGATGATGTTTGTCGATAGTGTGCTATTATGCTGTGAACCTGTATTAAGACTTCTAAAACAGGATCACATATTTTCAGATATTATCAGAACTTCCATTGTTGTAAATATTGTGGCATTTGATACCTTATTTGACTTGAGGTAAAGTTAAGTCTTCGTGCAGTTGAATTTTGCCTTCTTTTCTAACAACATAATTCAATTGAAGGTGTAGCAGGATACATGTGATAAAGATTTCAGAAAGTTTGTGCCCTCGTTTCAGCTGGGATAGAGTTAATTTTCTTCAGAGAAGCTGCTATGTTTTTGTTTTAGTTTGAGAATAATGTTGATAATACAAATTGTTTTAGTTATTGCTAGCTAATGCTTATATTAGGTCAAGGACTTCTTCAGATTCTTATAGAAGCTGAGAGGGAGCACAGACAGGACAAACTGGCCAAAGGAATATTCTGTACCATAGATGTCATGCTCAGTATATAAATGGGGCTGCCCTGGGGGCAGGAATCCGCAATTGCTGCTCGGGAAGGGCTGGGCAATGGATCTTCGAGTGGTGAGCAATTGCATTGCATCACTGATTTTGTATATTCTTTTATCATTATTGTTACCTTCTCCTCCATTACTGTTCTATTAAACTTTCTTTATCTCAACCCACAAGGTTTCCTTTTTTCCTGATTCTCCTCCCCTATACCGCTGGGTGTGGGACAGTGAGTGAACAGCTGCGTGGTCCTGGTTGCCAGCTGGGGTTAAACCGTGACAGTTTGTCACCCTGTGTTTATATGTAACTTTATATCTTTCAGCGGGTACTGCCCTTTTTCTATGGGTGACCAATGACACTTAGGTTGCGAGTCAGGGGCTACTTTGAATGCAGCAGATTAAAGGCAAAAATTTTAAACAGTCGTCTATTTTAGCCCAATTCTCTCTATGTGCAAAGCAATGGAAAATTTCTAACTGACTTCAGTGGAAAGAGGAAATCCTGCTGGGGGTGGACTTTTCAAAGGGCTGTTATGCCTTGGCATCTTCACCGTTCTTTTTGTGGGCTTAAGATGGAAAGCTCTCCAATAAAGTTGTTCTTGTTTACTTAAATAATATATCATATGCTGCGGGGAGGAGAGTGTTTGCTTTCTTAGTTCTGTCACAGACCTGCATACCCACCTGTATTCTGCCCATTATTTTCTGATTTCTTGCAAGTCTTAGCTGCAAAAGACCTTACCATGTCACTGAAGGTTTCTTACTAACATACCTTCTAGCTGGAAAAAACAAACTGAGCTTTTTCATAGTTATTTTGAAAAGGATTCATTTGGGTAGAACATCTTTATCTGTTCAGTTAATGTGATTTATTGGCTATTATTCTACAACTGCATTTTTTGTATCCTGTATGATATACTATACATTTTTCTCCCGTGTGATGAGGGTGGGAAAGGCCTCAGAGGTTAAACACAGCATGCTAGATTTGTTAAAGCTATGTATGGGCTGTTGAAAATGAAAAGATCTGTCTGGAGCAAGGGCCAAGATGTATTTTGTTTCCCTTTTTTTTTTTTAAGGACTTGTATGTTTTAAAGGCTAAAACATTAGGTGTGAAAAAGACAAGGAGGAGTGTTGGCTGAGCTGGCAGCTGCACCCACTAGATTTCCCGTGAAAGTATAGTGCAAGTAACTCCCACCTAGCCTTGCCTGCCTGTAACTTTTCTAATAGAGGGCAACTGGAATTACTGTTGCTTTCTCGTCACAGGAGGTTATTCCTACGGCTGCTTTGCACAGAGCTCATTTAGTCAGCAAAGTGTCACCTAAGCCCTCTCTGCCTCAGTTCAGTAGATGTGGTTCAAGTTCTATTTTACATTCACATTATTTTTTTTTAATTGGTAATTGACACATGCTCTTATAGATCCTTCAAGTTAGAAGTCTTCCAACAGGTACCTTTTCTTTTAGTACTTACTGATAAGTCACAGACTAGAGCTGTATTTTGTTTATGGATATGTGGTTTGACTTGGAGACCTAAAAGGACATAAAATGTCCTTTTTATGACACTACATTTTAAAAATAGGGCAACATTCAAAATAGCTGGAGCTGTTACATAAAAATGAAACCTTCTGAGCTAGATAGGCCTGTTTGCTCTATGAAACTTGTAGAAGCTAATCTTATGGGGTTTTGCCGTTTCTGTGGCCTGTGTATTTATTATTTGCAGACCTCTCTAGTAATTATATCATATTTTGAGATTGTTACTCGAAGTCAGAAAGGCTAAGATGCCTCACTAGTCTCAACGTGGTCATGATTATGAATATTAGTAATGTCTTCTCCATGTTTTAAGAAATATGTTTGGTGCAGAAGCCATCTTAAGTGATTATAAATACATTCCACAAAGGTAACTATGTTGTATCCAGCTGTCATGTCCTTCTCTAGGGAGGAGGAACAGGTACTTCAGATACTCTGAGAGGGCATTTTTATTTCTAATGATTTTTTAAAAGTGCATGGGGTGACTAGCTCAGCCAAAGATACCATGCCGGAGAAGTGTAGTATGCATAGCTGTCATGCATCTGAGCAGTTGCAGACTCCTGTGATGAGACTAAATCTGTCATTTTGCATTACAGCATCCTTCCTTTGCACTGAGTTAGTAAGCTGTAGGGAGAGCGGTGGAGCAAAGGTGGAATATTTCTGTCATAACTCTGTCATGGTTGAGCCCCTGGCAAAAGTTAGCTTTTCTAACACGTGCCTGCCAACTTCACTGAAATGCTACAGCAGTCCGTAGAAGCATCTCCAAGGAGTTGCTTGGAAATTCTTCACAAAGAATTTCTCCGTAGAAGTGAGCATTGCAGTCCCCAGGTGGGTCCTTGGTGGCTGCTGCTGTTGGAGATCATTTGCGTGGGAGGTCATACTGTTGTGCTGGCTGTTGTCTGACTTTGGAGCTGATGAAGTCATATGTTTGTCTACTGGGGAAGGAAGGGTGCCGTTTGTTGCTTCTGTTTATTAACTCCACTTTTTTTAAGAGTAACGTCAGAGGTTTTTTTTTATTTCTTTCCAGCTGTGATAGACAAAATGTCAATAGAATAAGTGACCTACCCATCAGAACTTGCCATGAACCATTTGGTTGGACCGCCTGAGGGGGAGGTAAGTGAAGAGCCAGCAAGTGGAGCAGTGAACGAGTCAGTGGAGGCTGACTTGGAGCACCCAGAGGTGGAAGAGCAACAACGGTATGCAACTCGCCACCCAAGGCATACAAACAGCAGCCAAGGGGGCCTGTCTGGGCAGGAGGATGAAGGGATGTTAGCTCGATCAGCCAGCACTGAGAGTGGTTTCCACAATCACACGGATACTGCAGAAGGGGATGTGATAGCCACAGTGGAGGACAGTTACGACACAGAGAGGGTTCAGGAAAATGAGGATGAGAGCGCGTATGCGGTGCAGTATAGGCCTGAGTCTGAGGAGTACACGGAGAATGCTGAGGCTGAGCATGGCGAGGCCATTCGTAATCGAACATTGCCCAATCACTTACATTTCCATTCCATTGAACACGAGGAAGCCATGAATGCAGCCTACTCGGGTTATGTCTACACACATCGGCTCTTCCACCGAGGAGAGGATGAACAGTATGCTGAGCCTTATGCTGACTACGGACTGCAGGAGCACGTGTATGAGGAGATAGGAGATACACCAGACCTTGATGTTAGGGAGGGGATCCAACAGTATGAGCGGGAAAGGGAGGAAGCTGACAATTACCGCAAGGAGGCACTTGGTGCCCGCCTTCACCATTATGATGAACGGTCTGATGGAGAGTCTGACAGCCCTGAGAAGGAGGCAGAGTTTGCACCCTACCCAAGAATGGATAGTTATGAACAAGAGGAGGACATTGATCAGATTGTAGCAGAGGTGAAGCAGAGCATGAGCTCCCAGAGCTTAGACAAGGCAGCTGAAGACATGCCAGAGGCCGAGCAGAGTTTGGAGCATGAACATGCTCTCGCCGTTAGTGGGCATGAAAGTAATGGCCAGCTCTCAGCTGGTTCTCGAGTTACATCCAGCTTGGGAGAATCTGTACAGAGGTACAGCAAGGAAAAGAGAGATGCAATTTCACTGGCCATCAAGGATATTAAAGAAGCTATTGAGGAAGTGAAGACAAGGACCATCCGTTCTCCTTATACCCCTGATGAACCTAAGGAGCCTATCTGGGTGATGAGGCAGGACATCAGTCCAACCAGGGACTCTGACGACCAGAGGCCACTAGATGGAGATGTGAGTATGCAAAGCTTTCAGGTCTCAGGTTATGTATGTCTCGTTCCTTTAATTGTGACATACATGGCAGTGAAGGAGGGTGCATTTTGTTCCTGTTCTGTTACTCATCCTTCAGTAAAGTATGTAGTACTTTGTCTATTTTAAATTTGTACTCTAAGGGACACATAAGATGTACACATGTGCATCATCAGTGCGCCAAATTTTTCTTTATGAAGCACTGCTGACCCTAGTTACATGATACAAGAATTTGTCACGTGAAGCTCTTTATGTGTTTTTTTCTGAAACAAATGGTGTTACATTTTTCATGGCCATCGGATATTTTAGAATGAGTACTGAACACTTTGTTGTCTGTCATCTATCCTTATGTGTTTCTGTTAATTCTAGGTTCCTAAGTTTCATTTTCTGTCACATAACAATTCTAACAGTTCCATGAGGTATCTGTTAATATTCTTTATGGCGGTATCATAGGTCAGATTCATATTCCAGAAAATTTGCAGTTTTTTTTGTCCACTTCCAGACTCTAGAAATATGTTATGAACCTCAGTATATTACATAATCACTGTACAGTGTATTCACTCTCCATCAACCTAAGTGTTGAAGGCCATTGTTCAGATTTACAGCGTCAGCATTTCTGAAATTCTGTACTTTTGGCATGAGGCTTAATTTGGATCAGAATCAGTTCACAGTCTGTGGTTCCAGCTGCCTGTGTAGTACTCTTTACTTGAAATTTGATGGGTTTTCTACATTTCTAATAAAATAAACTCATAAACAACTGTTAACTGCATTACATTTATGCCTGACATGAAAAGAGCTGGTAGGCTAAATTTACTGGCCAAAAATAGTCCATCATATGGACCCACGCTATTACTTCAAGGATAACTGCACTGCAAACATCTGCTCCATCCTCTTTGTTGCTGTGGAATGTTTTTTGTGACCTTCGGTTTTTTGGAAGAATGCCAAAAGATAGAACATTTTTTCTGTTATTTGGTGTTTTACACTGAATTATTGCAACCTTCTAGGAATTCATCAGAACTATCCAAAATACCTCAGCCTCTGCAAAGGGAATTCAGATGGTGAAAAAAAGATCACATGCCGTGTATATCTATGACAGGCTTCTTATTTTTTTTTATCAGCCTTCAAAACAATGATCTACAAATGGGAAAAGATTTTTGGAGCATGGTGTTCGAGTTGTTGAAAAAACATGCAAGCTGATTGACACATGTTGCGTCCAGATTTTATTTTCCTTTGAAAACTGCTGGAAACACAGTGATGAGTATGTTTGGGTTGTTTTTTTTGTTTCTTCATAATTTCATTGAAACTTTCTTTTTTTAGAAAAACCTGTATTGCAAAAATTACGTCGACAAATATTTTAAAAAGTATGTCTGCTACAGAGTTGATTAGCAGTCATGTGAAGGACTTCCCAGATTATTCTACACAGGAGAACAATTATTTTTAACTTAACTTCTTTAAAGATTTCCAAAACTGCAATTATTTCTCTCCCCTTTTCCAAATAGATCACATTACTCTTTTGCTGTATGTTTTGTTCACCATATATATGGTATATTTATTATGTCTGTGTTTGTAAGTGCCATCTTTGTCTGGGAGGATCAAAGAACTTCCTGGTGATTCCTGATTGTCTGATTATAACACCCAGTACCATGATGGTCTCACTGACAGTAGGTTTGGGGTCCTGAGAGGACCGAGTCCTTCCTGGTGGTGCCCTAGCTGCTCTCTAAAATCTTGCTGCACCTTGCAGAATTTAATTTTTCTAATTTAATTTAATTTAATTTAATTTAATTTAATTTAATTTAATTTANCCATTCTGCACCAAAAGTTAATTTCTCAGTCGATGTTTTTCATTGCCTGTCAGATAAGAACCTGAATGAGATTTTCAGTGCTGGCTGTAATCAAAACAGTGATGTATAATGACAGTTAGTGTTGCTCAGTGCAAAGATAAATGATGGCTGTAGATGTGCAGACAGTCTGTGTTCTTGGAAAGAGGAAGTAAATTAAGCAGATAGTTTAGAAGATCTGTAGCAGATTGAGGGGAATACATGTTGTAGAAGAAGGGGCTTGGGACAGGGCAGGAATTCTGTTTTTCACTGAAGGTGAGGTATGTGTTTGCTTTACTGGGTTTTTTAGTTCAGGTGCCAACTCATGAACAGTCTGAACAGTCTGCTTTCTTTAACAAAGCATTCCTAGAACTGCTTAGCAAAATTAGGTTGTCTTGACTAACTGACCATGAGTGATCAATTATAATAAAAACATAGTTGAAGCCCATTCATCTAAATGTAGATTTTTCTTTTGTCTCCCTTGAGAAAGAAACAGGATCTCAGACAGGAACTTTTCAGTGTAACCAGTATATGCCAGAGATGTTATTCAGTCTGATTTGAAATCCTGGCCTTGAAATAAGAAATAATTACATAAACAAAGTGGTTTACTTTCAGGCAGAAACCCTTTTCTTCCTCGAGAAGTATCAAGGAGCTGCAGATAAGTGATGAAAACTGGGTGCTTTTATTACCTTCAGTTATTTTACAGGTCTGCTTTGAACATTGTCCCTACGTTGTTTTTTGACAAAAAACATTTTGCTTTTAGAGATAAAACTTACTTGAAAATATTTGTGATCATTTTGTGTTGTTAATCATATGATATTGAAACTGGTAAGACCTCTTTAGAGCAGTCACTTTTTATTTAGCTAGGAGATCTCCATGAGAGAGCGATGAAGCCAGGGGGTCATAAAAATGATTTGCAGTTGAGAATCATTAAATATGACAACCTCTTTTGCCTTTTTTCATGAGAAAGTGACTGACGCTCCTCTGTGCTGAGCATTTGGATGATGCATTCACAGCAGAATGTTTGGTAGAATACCAGTTGGAAGTGTCCAGAAACTATTTTGAGAAGCTAGCAATCCAGAAGTGTTCAGCTGGCCTGCAGCTGGGTATGGTTTGGGAAACGAATGTTAGGAGACACATGCAATGACTGTGGAGCTCTGTGGAAAGGGACCTGGGAGTCCTGGTGGACAACAGGATGACCATGAGCCAGCAATGTGCCCTGGTGGCCAAGAGGGCCAATGGCATCCTGGGGTGCATCAAAAGGAGTGTGGCCAGCAGGTCGAGGGAGGTCATCCTCCCCCTCTACTCTGCCCTGGTGAGGCCGCATCTGGAATACTGCGTCCAGTTCTGGGCTCCCCAGTTCAAGAAGGACAGGGATCTGCTGGAGAGGGTCCAGCAAAGGGCTACAAAGATGATTAGGGGATTGGAACATCTTTCATATGAGGAGAGGCTGAGGGATTTGGGTCTCTTTAGTCTGGAGAAAAGAAGATTGAGGGGGGATCTTGTTAATGCTTTCAAATACTTGAAGGGAGGATGCCAGGGGGATGGGAGCAGTCTTTTTTCAGTGGTGCCCATTGATAGGACGAGGGGTAATGGGCACAAACTTGAACATAGGAAGTTCCATCTTAAGATGAGGAGGAACTTCTTTACTTTGAGGGTGGTGGAGCACTGGAACAGGCTGCCCAGAGAGGTTGTGGAGTCTCCCACTCTGGAGACATTCAAAACCCGCCTGGACGCTATCCTGTGCAACCTGTTGTAGGTGACCCTGCTCTGGCGGGGGAGTTGGACTAGATGATCTCCAGAGGTCCCTTCCAACCCTGACCATTCTGTGATTCTGTGACTGTAAGAAAGCTACAGATCACTGTATCCAGTTGTTTTCAAGATACTCTGTTTCCAGGTTTACTCATGGTTTAATTTACCACGAATTTCAGTCATTCCAGTGTATTTATCCTCAAAACAAATGTTTTGTAAGTACACAAAAAAAGAAAATTGCTCACAACCTATGGACAATTCTACTGTATTAAACTCTGACAGTCCTGTGATGTAGGAGGCAGGTAGCAGACTTCTGTGAATAAATAAATAGTGTACCAAAGTACCTGCTTAATACTTAACAATGGAGAGTATTTGCTGTTGTGTGCCTTGTGCCCCTTGGTTTAGTGACGCATGCTTTCACTTGAATAAGAGGCATTCTGGACATCTAGTTTGTGGGGAAGGTGTTGTACTTGTGTACTTGATAAAAGCTGAAAAATTATCTCAATGTCCATTGAATAAATACAGTAAGATTTTTTTTTAAGTTGGCCACACATATGAGATATGAACAATTGACATATATTTCCAAAATCTGTATATCAGAAAACTTTTTAAACCAAAGTAGACCAGCACTTGCATACGGCCTCATGATGATATCTTTTTCAAATACAACAGCAGTTAGAGCTGCACAACTGCAATAATGTGACATCAGGAAACTGACCCATGATGGAAATGAGTGTGAAACTGCAGTTAGGTTGTGTTTTCTGAGTGTGAAACAAGAGAGAATCTGTTCACATCATACTGAATAATGTTCATAGCTGGAGACCAGCATAGAGCTTATGGTGCACACATGTCTGAGAGGGGTGGAGGGGGATAGCCTTTAGAAAAAGGTGTTCATCTAGATGCACACAGTTATCTCACTGGAAGGGAAGGCCCATAATCCATTTAGGTAGCTCTTGCCCATCATTCTTCTTTGTCAGATTTTCCACCAGAAGCGTGCTGTGAAAGTGCCTAGCCAAGCACAGAAGTGGTGTTTAAAGGTCCAAATAGAAGACATGTGCAGCGCACGGATCTGGACTTAGGGGTGAACACATATTCAAGTGGAAAAGGGAATAGTTTTGTGTAGTAGATATCTCAGAATACAATTAAATATTCTGGTGTATAAACTGTACGGAAGGTCTAAAAAGGCATTTTTAAAATGTCATAGAGAATAGTGGCTTGCTTAGTTGTGGAAGAACAGAGACCTGCTGAGGAAAGCACTGAAAGGCACAGAAGTTCAAGTAGGGTTTTTTTTTGGCTGGGATTTAAAGAGCATTTCTGTCCTCTCATGTCCAGAGAAGAGAAGCAGGCTGCCTGCTTCAGTTCTGCCATAAGCAAGAGAAAACAGTGGTTTGGAGGGAGAAATTCTCCATTTCAGAACTAAATACCATGACCTTTTTCGGAGGTCCATTCAAGTATCCATAGGGTTATAGATCTGAAAGCCAAGTTTTGTTGACCTGCGGGGCATGGTTCATTGCTGCATGCCAGACTTCGGTTTTGCAAATCCCTCTCATCAGTGTTCACAGTCTCTGTTCCTCTGCAGACATTTGAGGTGGTGCAATGTTAGAATAAACCCTAATATGAAGTAAAACCAAATACATGGGTGGTTTGGATTTGTGAAGTAGAACTTCAGACCTGAAGGCAGGCCTTTCAGGTAGAGCACAACTGAGCTGCGTTGTTTTGCTTCTCTGTTCTTTTTGGTTACATACATTTTATTTCAACCTCTGAGTTCTCACTTGCAGGATTTTCTCAATTCTGATAACTCCAGAAGTGAAGTGTTTTCATGGAGATGAATTTGCTTCACTTTTTCCACAGCAGGAGTAATGTATTATTAACAAGGCAATAGAGAAGTCTGTTCTAAATAATTAAGGAGGTTTCAGTAATAGATGAACTAAGGGGAAAAAAAGAGAGAGAAAAGAAATGAAATAAAGATGAGTTTTGATAGGATATTGTTTTCTTTTTCTGAGCAGACCTTTTAAAACTGTTGGTGAGCACACAGAATACAGATCATCTTTCTGTCATCTATGTGAGACCACAGTCCTAAAATTATACAGCAGAAAAACTCCCCCAAACCCATTTTTAAAAACACAAACAGAAAGCATTTTAATATCCAGGGCAGAAAGCTTTATGTTGATTCATCAGTCATACAGAAGAAAGCTTAAATTTATCAATTAATCTGCTTGAAGACACTCTCCAGATGAGTTATGGGCTTTTAAATTACGGTGTGCATTGAATACCTAACGCCTTGAATATTTCTGTTTTTTTTTTTTCATTAGTGAAACATGAAAGACATTCCA
>VZSZ01001512.1:26051-47137 GCA_013398815.1 Ibidorhyncha struthersii
CTACATGGTTACTGCTACTGACTCATGTGGCCAAGAGACTCCTTGAAATCAGCAAAACAAAGGGCCCAAACAGGCTCAGTTACATTTATTATTTGCTTACTCAGACCTTTCTGTGTCAGATCTAAACCTCTGTGTATTCTTAGTTATATTTTTATTTTGTATTTGAGACTTAGTAATATAACAGTAACAGGTAGGGGTCTGTCTTCAAAGACTTTGACAGAGGCACACAGTTATTGCTTAGGTCAAAGTCTCTATTTTTGTATCTTTAGTGAATTTACTGAAGAATTACAACTCAGTGGTGTTGTGCAGACACTTGTGGCCAGTGTGTTTGTTTTAAAAAGGCCAGTTTATTCAGAGCTTTTGCATAGTGTACTGTGTGCGGACAGTCAGATCTCTCAAGTGGGGTTGTCAGTCATTGTCCAGATAGTAGCAAGTGGCAGGACATCTTGCAGGGCATCTTCAGCTGGATCAGGGGAGATTCCCCAAATTAAGATTTCCCAGACTGTGTTTGTTCTCAGGTCTTAGGTACAGCTGCTCTGTGATCTTAACGTGACCACTCTAGCATGTGTGATCCATTACTATGGTTTACCTTAAGCTACATACAGAACACCTCCTGTGCTCACTGTGTGCATAAGACAATCATACATGACGTTATCTGCAGGAATAGTTTCTGTTCACTACCAGCAAGTATCTTATCCATGTACTTTTTGGTCATTTTGGCAGTGGAAACTGCATGGGGGAGCTGTTGGGTCAGCCACAGTCTCTACCAAGGATGGCAGTTAGCAACCCTGAAGCAATGAACAGAGCCTCTCACTTGTCGTATACACAGGAGGAGCCTGCGGGACCAATCTCTGAGGCTGTTGAAATTGAGGAGAGGTCCTATAGCAATTAGTCAAATACTTTGTCCAGAAGCGAGCAGTTCAATTAGTTACCTTGTCTCAAATCAACTCCTTGTTTCAAATCAGCTTCTTGTATCCACCTGGAGTACTGCATCGAGCTCTGGAGCCCTCAACATAAGAAGGATGTGGACCTGTTGGAGCAGGTCCAGAGGAGGGCCACGAGATGATCAGCAGGCTAGAGCACCTCTCCTTATGAAGACAGGCTGAGAGAGTTGGCATTGTTCAGGCTGGAGAAGAGAAGAGAGACCTTATAGTAGCCTTCCAGTATCTGAAGGGGCCTAGAAGAAGGCTGGGGAGGGACTTTTTACAAGGGCCTGTAGTGACAGGACGAGGGGGAATGGCTTCAAACTGGAAGAGGATAGATTTAGATTGGATATTAGGAAGAAGTTTTTCACTGTGAGGGTGGTGGGGTACTGGAACAAATTGCCCAAGGAAGTTGTGGATGCCTCATCCCTGGGGGGTTCAAGGCCAGGCTGGATGGGGCTTTGAGGAACCTGATCTAGCAGAAAGTGTCCCTGCCCATGACAGAGGAGGTTGGAACTAGATGAACTTTAAGGTTCCTTCCAGTCTAAACCATTCTATGATTCTATAATCATCTGTGCACTAACTGGAAGGGGTGGGTCCTGGAGCACCTTGCAAACTGATGGGTAAGTGCCCTGGGTATGTGCAGAGCCAGTTACACCACAATTACAATTACACCACAACTGCAGTACAAACTTAATTTTCATCCTTATTTCACAGTTATAAATTAAATTGCATAGGTTGTGCCACAGTGTGCATGTATATGTACAATAGTTCTGAGTTTGTTTTATTTCTTCAAACCCTCCATTTTTATCACTATAATTAAAGCAAATTTAAACAAAGACAACCAATAATGATGATTAGTTATACTGTAAGGAAATTTAGCTTTCAGGACCATTCTTTATGGGTACTTTATGCCATCTGAAAGCTATGAACATAGGTTGGTGGTCTCAGTCTACCTTTTAGTGAATAGAATTTGAACCGTTCAAATCACAGTAGATATTCTGCTACAACATAATTATGCTAAAACCTAAGCCATTTACTGCCACAGCTGTGCTGTACTGGGCTGTGCTTGTGAAATTATGCATCTGGTTATATTTGCATGTCGGACCTGAATGTTTCATAGTGCTTTGACCTTTGCCTAATATGTATGGGTCCCTCTTAGAAGACTTTTTAGCACTGAAATCAAATAAATTTAAAAGCCTTGCTTTATCCAGTTGTCTCCTCTGAACTAAGAAGACTACATTTGCCACTCCTCTGCCAAGAAGCCTGTAGGTGGACATTAGTGCCGTATATGTAATGGCGTTTTAAGTGAATCTTGCATTGCTGAAGTATTTGTTGATTTCCTCCTCTCTGTCCCAGCCTTGCATGTGATGATGCGATCGCTAGGTATATACTTTTCAGATAAGCTGCTGCTAAAAGCAGGTGAAATAATACGGCTTTTATAAAGCAAGAGCAGATGGTTGTATTTGAAGGTGTTTCGGTGTCAGTTACATTTGTCTTCATGAGCTATTCAGTCACCAGTTGGTTTGACCTGGATAGGTTAGATGCAACATGATACAACACAATCCTCTCTTGTTAAAAGTTCTGTTACTAAATCCCTCTGCACAAGAGCAAGCAAGGCTTCTCAGGTAGAGTGGGTTGCATGTTAGTTACAGTCAAACAACGCCAAAATTGAGATGGAGAATTTTTGGATGTACCAGGTTGAGTATCGTAAGAAAAACGTAAGTAGATATTCAAGAGGAGAAGTGGGGTAACTAGTATTTTTTTTATTGCTGCACTTAAGGAACCATTTTGTAATTCCACTGATGGACATCTCTATATAATAACAGCATGTTTCAAGTGAACTTACTATGTTTCTTCTGACAGCATTTTTGTTAGGCTCCTAAAACTTATTTTATTAATGGTCAAGGAAGCAGTCACTAAGCATTTATTTTACACTTCAATTTGTAGTTTTGAGTGGCTATGCAAATTGTCTATCCACTATGATTTATCAACATATTTCTTATTATTGCAATGAAAGCTACTTCCAGACTGTGACTGCATTCTTTCCTTGTGCACTGTATATGGTACCTCTAAAAATGCACTTTGATGCAGAAGAGAACTGAGTGTTTATTCTTCAAAGACTGAACTTTTTTGTACGAATGTTTTTGGGGACAGCTCCTAGGTTTTTTTGCTCACATAGCAAACTTAGCTCTCTTGTTCATATAGCAAACTTTGTAGGTTTTTTGGTATTTGGGGTTAGTAGTTTCGGTTTGGGGATTTTTTTCCCAGAAAAATTTGAGTATTCAAACAGAGCATGTAGAAAGCTGTGTGATCATTTTGGTGGTTGCTTAATTCTGATACTTTAAAATAGCTGAGTAAAGGTATTTGTAGTGCCACTGGAGTAACTGTTAATACATTTTAAATGGTGCAAAATTTTTAATGTCAGCAACCAACTGTTTTTTTTTTAAATTATTTACTGTTATCACTTTAGTGTGTGAATATGCGAGCTTTCAGGCATTTTAAAGAACTTTTTTGTTGTGGAAACATTTGATGCTAAAGAATGACATGCTTTACTTTGTTTCTTTCTTTACTATCTAAAGCTCAATCCTACAATATCCTGGTGCCGTTATTAGGTTGATAGTATTGTGCACCTTTTATGTTTAATCTTAATACAGAAATACTGTGCAACTGTTGGGAACATGAGCACTACGAGGATGCTTCCTTAAGTAAATAAGAGTTTCCCTGCGTGCAGTTGAATCACTATGGCACTCTGACTCCAGTAGTTACCCAGCAAGTCAGTGGAGCCTATATCTCTCCCACAGCCCCTGTGTGAATGCTGGAGGTGCAATGACCAGTACTTCAGTCTGACAGCACAAGCACATGCCAGCGTTCTAGGGACATTTTCACATCTGCATCTGGTTGGGGACCGTTTCACGGCTGCATTTCCTTTTAGCCCTGCAGTTGTAATTCAAAATATAGGGAGATGCAGGGACTGAACTTTTACCCAGGACATATCTTTAAAAGGAATTGTTTCTTAACTTTTTGGAAGGCTTTATTAGTCAACTGTAATTCTAATATTTAGTAATTAGCCAAGATAAACCTCTTAAAGAAATGGGGGTAAAGAGAAGGAGGAAGGGAAGGGAATTTTCTTTTCTTGTTTTGTTCCATATCTGTGAAGCTAAGCTTGCAAAACTTGGATTATTATTTTTTGCACACTATTTCATAGAACACAATGTTTCAGCTGGAGTGGAGGCATAACAGGAGGGCACTCCTAGACTGGAGCTGCTGCCAGCTCAGAGCACTGGCAGTATAGCAGTTTTCTGGTGTGACTAATTGGCTTAGAGAAAAGCCATGTCATGTAATTGTTTGTGAAACCAGAAGAATAGTATTTGACTGTTTTGCCATCAGTGATGAACTGCTGAGCTGGCAAAGCTAGGGCCAAACTCCCTGTGTCGAAGGAGAGTGTAAAATGCCAGAGCTGCTGGGCCAGACACCCACCTTGCATAGTTAAATGCTAAACCTTCCTTTGAGGATTTACATTTTGGGGTGGGCACTGACATGTGTTGTGGGTATCTCCTTAAGATCTGTCTTCAAAGATGCCTGCTGGGTTGAAGCTTTGTACTCTCATTTTGGGCACCTGCATTAATTCCATACTCTGTGTTTCTTTGTCATACTTCCATACCAGTTGCCCCTACTCTGGACTTAAGGACCTCACTACAACTTTTTACTGTCACCAGCATTCATTAGGAATTGCCCGTGATTAGAATATCCTTTCCCAAAGCATTCTTTCCCTTTACCAAGATACTTGCTGAGGGATTACATAGATCTAGATAGTCCATGATAGTGCTTTTGTATGCTGTTCCCTTTGTTTGTCTGCTGTGACGTTCCTGATAATCATGAATGACTAGGACATGGTTGGAAAGACAGTTTCTCCACTGAATTGTTCACACTGAAGGGAGGAAAATTAAGAAATCTGTTCTAGGGAGCATGTATAATGCTAAGATCATAGCACAAACCGTGAAATATTTTCCAAGTTTGCACTGTATCCGGGATGAGGAATTGTAGTTCTTGGTTACACTGGTGTTGAGTAGTCCTTGAATATATTCATAAGTCCTTGAGTACCTTAATATTACTCTGTACATTTTATAAAAGTTGCTTTCTAAGATGATGTAATAATGTTTATGGACAACCATTTCAGCCTACATCTGCTCAGATTAGGTTAGTTTAGCACTTCAAATTAATTATACCTGAAACCATGTGTGCTTATGGGGAACTTGTAGCCTTTTCTTCACTGTCCCCAGTTTGAAACTAAGTAATCTTTAGCTGAATCTCTGTGTTCTGATCATGGTCAATTCGCCTGTCTCCCATCACAGCTTACTTCTTAGCGAATTTATCTTTTCTTTCCTCAAATGTCAGGGCTTAGGACATCTGTCTGCATTGCCTGCAGCCTTCAGTAAGGTCACAGTCATTAGCCTGCATGCAATAGACATGTACTTGTGCAACTGAAAGTCCTGTAACTGCAGCATAGTTGGATGCTGACAGTAAGTGTAAGTAGTTAGCCTAATACCAATATCCACCTTGCAAAAATACAGTTTTATGACACATTTTTTGGCTAAGTGTTGCTTGCCACCAAGTACAGCTTTTTTATTTTTCCAACAGCTTCATTTCATACATTACTGACAAATAAACACAGGTGTTTTTTAACAGATTTTCAGAAGTCCACTGAGATACTGATATGTGATCATTATGATAAAAAGCAAGGGTTACAACATTTTAAAAGTCTGTCTTGTTTTTTCTTTCTTTTCCCTTCTTTCTTTTCCCTTCTCATCTCTTATTTCCACTGCCAAGTTAGAGGAAAATATGAAAGAACAATCTCTACATTAGTGACTCAGATTATTATTTACTTTTCTTGCCATGTCTAGTCTCCATCTCCAGATTCCTCCTCACCTCGGGGTGCTGAGTCGTCAAGTAGGCAACATCACCAGGATGTCTGTAGTACAGCAGAGGCTTCCACCAATAAAGAGGTAAAGTGAAATATTTTTAAAAGCCACAGTCTTGTTCATGCTGCTTATGCCTTTTTATTTTCCTTCTCTCCTTGTACCTGTGCAATCCCTTTTCTTCTTCCAAAATTGCAACAAACTTGAAAAGCTGATTTGTAGCTCCTTTCCCTTCTGCTTGCCTGTCTGTCTGAATTTCTAACATACTTAAGACTGTTTATCATGGCATTTCAGACTCTGTGTGTTCAGCTGCCACTAAATTTACTTAACAGGCTGGGAGGTATTGGTTTACCAAACAGCCAACATCACCTCGAAGAAGCCCTTTTCTTTTTTGCATGCAGAAAGTCTTCACTCAAAGAAAAGACTATTTCTTAGCCAGATGAAAAGCTTGCTTAAATAACAGTATTTTGGCATTGTAGAAACTGACCTGCCAGTGATTCACAGTCAGAATTCAGTTCCTGACTCCAGGCTCCTCAAAATAAAGCTAAACACTGCTTTCCCCCCTGGCCCTCAGGGAGGGAGCTTTTTACACTGCACTAGTTCCACTGACACAAAATGAGAAATGCGAGTAGAACTTCTCGCAGTGTGAAAAGAAAATCATTTGGCATAAGAAGTATTTGGATTAGTATAGAATGGCTGGCTCTGTAAACAAAAAAATCTGCAAATATTTGGTTTATGTGCTTTTTGTTTTTTAAACTACAAAAAAGTGTAAAAACTGTAGTCTAACAAGATACCATGTTGTTACTGATAGCAATGCATGAGTTATCTTCCACAATGAAAAAAATTGGTTTACTATAACTGGAAATACTGTTTAAAATTGAAACACTAATTAGCAATCCATTCTTTCTTTTTTTTTTTTGTTACGATCAAGGCATAAAAAAGCTTGTAACATGTATGTATTTGTGCCAGTCTGTATTTGCATTTAAAAAATAATGAAAGGTTTCAAAAGACTTAAGAAACTCAATTTCTGATGTGCTAATGCCTTCAACAGTAGATGGTGCCATTAAATTTTCATCTGCTATATTGTTAGCTTGTTAAAACCTTTAGCTTTCTTCAGTAGAGATTCTATCACTTCACATATATCCTAACTTTTTAGCAGTTTTTAGGTATTGATAAACTTAACCCAAAGGAACACAACAAACAAGACGCTACTTACTTCAGTTTTTAGAATGTGCTCACAGGTAGTGTCATAGGTCATAAACTAGGTTTCACAGTAGGATGTGTCAGGCTGTTTGTTTCCCTCTCACGAGCAATAATGCCCACTGTAGTACTTCCAATGCAAGAACAACAGTGATAAAGCAGCCTCATAATTTTTGGGGATGACTTTTAGGTCTTAGTACAACCTTTTTTAAAATATAAATTTTATAATACTAGGTGGCAAAGAGATTAACAGGAGTAATGCAACATTAATGACCTTGATATTACATTATTCATGGATATGTAAAATTGAAAGGGTTAGGTTTCCTCTTATTGGTAACTTTACCAATTACTTTATTATTCCTGTGGTCTTAGTAGAATGTCTTTCAACATGGGTAATGAAGAAAAAAACCTTAATTTTGTGTGTAAGTTTTTGCAACAAAATATATATGACAGTTTACACCACTCTGTCCTAAACAGAAGTTGCATCAGCTAGTCAGATTGCTGAATAGTTGCTAAATCTGTAATTACAGCCTTTGTTCACTGTATTTAAAAAAATAAGTACTTCCCCCTTTGGAAAGGGGATTTATATGCATGAGCTGTCTCTGGTGTGTAGGGGATTTGTCCTCTGGGCCTGTCAGAGTTCAGTGGTTGAATTTCCCTTGTAGCACTACACCAGCAGCAATTACAACAATTGTTGAAGTCTGTATGGATAGGTGGTCCAGTAAAAACATTCACCTGAAGAGATGAAAGAGCCAAAGATCTGAAAAGGCATGTTGGTGCCCTCACAGCAGCTTAAATGCTTTGGCTGCAGGAGATCGTTGTTTATTGACATCTTTATTTATGCTAGTACAATCTCTGATGGAGAGCTTGCTTGGTTTTGCAGTACATCTTAGTCGTTTTCATAAGGAGCAGCAAGTACTTCAAGACTGCACAGGCTCCGCTGTCTGTGTCATGCACCTTTTGTTTTATTTCACAAGTAGTTTTATTTTATAGCAAGATGAGCATCACTTGTTGAAAAATACTAGTTGTTACATCCATTTTCTATTTGTTACAATGGAAAACACTGATAAATATATAGAATTTCTTTTAATAAAAATATATTAAGCAGTTATTGGAGGAGTTACTGCTAACACAATTGATTGTAGAGTCATTAATGTTATATAGTTCTTGGACTGTCCAAAATTCTTACCCGCATCACACGTGATAGCAGCAGATATTTCAATATACCTGTTACCATCTATATATTGCCAGACAGAATTTTCTTTGATAAATTTTCCTATGTGTTTTATGTTGTAGTTTATAACAAAATGGCGAGTCTTACTCACTGGAAGTTGAAGCTTTGAGGAGTTTTAAGTGTTAGCTACACGGTCTTTCATGTAAAATTGTAGTTGGAAGTAAGGTTGTACTTTAGATTGTGTATTTACATATGTAAGTCAGGATTTTTTTTTAATTTGTTCACCTTTTATGAAATTAAAGCTACCAGATGTGGTTTTGTGCTTGATAGCAGTGTAAACATAGTTGGTGATGAGGTGATCATGAACTCAGTTACCGCACAGAATACAGGTTGTTACCTAACCTGTTAAAATTTAGGAAGCCTTTTGTAGCCTGTATTAATATGAGGGATACATCTAAGAAAAGTCCTAATGAATAACAGAATTTGGTTGAAGAACAACAGAATTTTGTTGATGAATAACTGACTGGGCTAATGGTTCAGTTATGAATAATAACAGTATCGCGTAATTGTATATATTCCTGCATGTAGTTATTTGTAGTAGGAAGATCCAGTGTCTTTGAGATATGATGTATTTTCCTGCATACTTCTTGATTAGTAAAAGTAGAGCACTGGTAGACAGTTAATATACTGTTGAACACCAACAAGTAATTGAAAACTGGGCCTAGCATGTTGCCAGATAGATAAACACACAAATGGAATACACTGAATTTAACTCCAGTAGGTGCTTAGAGTGTGAAAACCATAAATATAATAATAAATCTTAATAAATGGTGATCTTCCTCTGCTAATAACTATGACTGATTTACTTTTTGGGTTTTTTTTGGCATGGAGAAATTTTTAATGCATATTTGTGCATGCTCTGTTCTGTTTGAAATCTTTTTTGTCTTAACTGCAGTCCAGAAAAAGCTTGGCTTCATTTCCAACCTATGTTGAAGGTAAGATAGTTCTACAATTTCTGAATGTTTTTTCATATCCAAAACACTCCAATGTTTATAATGTATTTTTTTTTATTATTATTTGCTGAATAGAAAAGCTGTTAGGGTTGGGTATACTGATTTAGATTAAATTGTGTCCAGTGAGAAACCTGAGCTAAATCCTATTATGCTCTTTCGGTAGTTCAAAAATTGGAGCTTTTAATTTTTTAGTGTTTCATTCATAGTTCTGTCTCAGTTCTGCTGTTTTTTTATCAGTATCACTTAAAACGCTACTAATTTTTTTATGGTATTTACACATGCGAATGTGTGCGGACAAGGAAAATAGGTTAGGCAAGAAGAGTGTAGTGCTCTCTCCAGCACTGATTTCGACTGGCAGGCTTGATCCAATCTCAGTTGGATTAATTAGCAGAACTGAATTAATTGGATTAATTGGCACGCCTGACAGAGGAAATCTGCACTGCTTTACAGCTACTTGTCCTCTAATTAAGTAGTGCTTCCTGTCTTAGAGTCAAGGTTGCACTTGTACTAGTGCTGAGTTTATCCAGAACACGTGAAAAAGCAAGTTACTTGCTACATGAACTGCTGTGACCTGTTTTATGAGTCTGCATCCTGTGTATACAGGAAGACTGCATGCTTTAAAGCCCAGTTATTTTGTTACAAGACCATGACAGAAGCAAAAAATTAGAAGTTTTGTTTGGTTGGTTGTTTTTTTTCCCCCTTGACAGCAGTTGCTCCATGTGCTTGATGAAATGCCAGAAATACAGATGATGTGATACATCATTTGGACTGTCTTGGAACTCCTTGGATTGCTTTACAGTGTGCTTAAAAGTGTGTTTAAATGATAGTGTGATCATTCTCTTTAGACTACAAATTGATCATTGATTTTAGTCTTCAGTGTATGAGCTGAGTATTTTGGGGTTTGTGGCCAGAATGTCAGCTAATGTAAATTTTATATATTGTTTTGAAACTAGCTGAGCTTTGGAATTTTGCAGCAATAAAGGATCTCTCTTAGAGTTGAAATTCATCGCCTAGTGGTAGCCCTGTCTATCAAGGTCTACCATAAATAATCCTCCCCTCCTTAAAAAAAAAGCAAAACTGTAAACTAAAATTTTCTTAGATCTTGGTCCAGTGCAAAATTCTTTTAAAAAAACCCATATTTTCCATTTTTATGCACTAGCAGTCCAAGAAAAGCCTACTAGCACCTATGCTACACTTTCATTCCGGTAATAATTTCATTTTCAGAGGTTATAAATGGAGGGGGACTTATAAAAAGCAGTGCTGTCGGTGTGTTCACCTCTGATGAAAACAGAGCATGTACCTTTTTTGGTTTTAATATGCTTCCTTCTGGGAGTCTTACCTACAGCTTTGTCAGTCTATATTTATGGGTTTGGTGTTTTGATCAGAAATTGTACTATGAAGGGGGTTGTACCCTTTATAGTGAAGTGGCAGAAGTGGTGAAAAGGCCTTGACATGTAGAGTAAGAAATAGCAACACTTAAAATGCTGTATGATTTCAGAACCGGAAGAGTGTCCAAATATATAGTACTTCCAGATGCTTAAATTTCCCTAAGGAAAAAATTCCATTTCTTTGGGTCATGTACTTGAAAGTGACTTGTTCATTTTGTGGGTTTTCCAGATACATAGTATCTGAACAAAATCTGCACACTGGAGATGAGCATCTTAAAATTACTAGTCATAAATTTTCAAATTTAAAGAAACCATAAAGGAGACAAACTTGCTCATGAGATTTATACATATACTTCTGACTTTGTGTATAGTTTCAGTTTGATACTTATCTTCAGCTCTTTCTTCTGTTATTTTAATCTTAATAATAACTTGCATTTATTTGGGGCCAAAGTTACTGAAGCTCATTCTGACTGGTTGTTAATCTCTTGTGTTATAATTGTAACAAAATTGTCATTCTGAGTAATGTTCAACTTTAAACCTCATCACTTTGTATCTCAAGATACCCACTTCACCACCCTCTAACTTTCCACAGAAGTTTTTGGGAGTCAGATCGTTAAGAATCTGTGGGACTAAGAGTTGTTTTGCCATCAGGAGAGCATGTACTCTGTGTATTTAACAACATTTTTATTTAACTCTACTTTGCCTCAGTATCCTTGTTGAGAACAAGAATGATTTTTAAAGGTCTGTGGCATAGAAGTACTTTGCTTAATTGGGGGAATCAGTCTTCTTGGTAAGGGGAGATGTGTTGTACCTGTAAAGCATTCCGGTGGAGGTTCCTCTGCCTGTTGTACTAACTGCAGCTACACACAAGAGAGCAAGTGGCTGATGGCTGTTATGACATTAAAACCCTTCCTCTTTTTGTTTGTGACAGTTGGTCTTAGAATTGCAAGGCTGGTTTTGGTGGGTGAGGGGCAGGCTGAGTAACTGGGTCTGTCCCTTTATAACAGTGAAAACCCACAGAGACTGAGACTGTCTTGCTCCAGGGTAATCCCTGCTCACAAAAGAATGAGCTATTGTGAGAGACAGGCTGCATTAGCAATTACAGTTTTTGCTGGAGAGATGTTGAGAGCATTTGCTTGGTATTTTGTACGTTTGAAAGTACTGGTTGCCATACCATCGTTGCTAAACTGAAGTACTTTAGGGGAGGATTTGCAGCCATCAGGTGCAGGCTCAAGTTGTCACAGTGCAGCTGTTTTGCCATAGTTCAGCATGATTTTCTTCAGTGATCGCTTTCCTGTGTTACAGTTCCTGGACCTTGCGATCCTGAAGACTTAATCGATGGAATCATTTTTGCTGCCAATTACCTGGGCTCAACTCAACTCCTTTCTGATAAAACTCCCTCCAAGAATGTGAGAATGATGCAGGCACAGGAAGCAGTCAGCAGGATCAAGGTGAGGAATAATTCCTGCTGCTTCTCGTACGGGTGCATTAAGGCTGCGGATATGAACTTCTTACGTATGTAGTAGTTTTTTTTATGTGGTGTTGTCTGTGGTTTCAGAAAGGTTAAGTGCCTCATCTTTCTTTTTGCAAAATAAAACGTGTTTAATGCTGCTTTTGCAACAAGACTGATAAGTAAATATTACCAGATCATTGTAATTCCTTACAGTAATACTTGTGCTGTGTACCCTAAGCTGCAATCCAAAGTGAGTGGTGGTCTAAGTTATCTATTACCTGGGTGTTGAGGAAAAACAGGTTTAGGCTATAACTAGTAATTACTGCATCTGCTTCTGGCTTGGCACTTGATGAAACTGGTATTGTGGTAATCTCTGCAGTTATTTTTGACCCTGCTGTGGATACTAGTTTCTCCACCACATAACAGCTATGAGATGATTTAAAAAGAAAAAGAAAAGACTGTGACAGTACAGACATGTATGGAAAAAAAATATTGTTCTGGAATCTGGTATGCTTGCTTTGTTTGTTTGGAAAATAGAAATATCCACTGATTTCTGTAGGGGCCACAACAAGCAATGGGCATGCTGCTGTATTGTAAGTTACAACAATGACATTGTCAACTGAAATTAAGGTGTGTGGATGAAGTATTACAGGGTCATAGAGGATGCTGCAATACACTTGCTACCCATACACATCTGGGTGGTAGGCACACAGATTCATCTTCTGCTAATTCAGCTAACCAACACAATCTCATCTGAAAGTTTTCCTTAGTTTAATATTTGTGTGTTCTTCTTTTGTATAGTTTATTTTGGATTCCAACTCAGACTCTGTGTGCAGTTGTATAAAAGAGAGAGGAAGAAAGACAGCATGTTATCAGCAAGGCTGATATAGCACTGTCTATTAAGGTCGGCTGATGCTTCCTACTGTTATTATTCCTTCCGATGTTTTCCATGCCAGGTGTTCAGCTTGGTCTGTATGCAGAACTTTCACAGAGAAACTCCAGCTAGAAGCATTACGATGACACTTCCAGAAATTGTAGTTTTGCTGATGTTCAAATATAGAAGTTCCTACAACCTTGTCTCTGAAAATCACTAACACTAGCATTTTAGAGGAGGCAGGGACATAGCCTTCCTGTTACAGATAAGTCATCTTCTGCCATCTCTGTAGAAGTTCCCACAAACTTAAGCAACTACTGAGCCTATTGCAAAAGTATGATTTATCTGTGTTCATGGAGACTGTGGATTCAGTAACGTTTTTTAAAAAGATTTTTCACTCAGCTTTCTCAACCCTGGCAGGTCTTGGTGGGTTCTTCCCAAAGCTACAGTGGAGAATTTCCCTTACAGAGTCTGCTTCTTTCCTGCTCTGGGTGCAAGTAAGGCTGTGCCTGTCTGTTTAGTAGTCCCTGTGTGTTCTTTCCTGATGCTTGGCCACATGGTAGAAAAGTTGTCTGATTTGAATGCACAGGAAACTACAGGTAAGATAGAGAAGGAAGAGAAATAAGGGCTTCAGTGAGGCTGCATCTAGGAGGGATGCACCACTGGAGGCTGGAAGGAAAAATTAGCATCAGCTGTCATAGGAAACTAGTATCAGGAGTTGAACTTGAGCGTGGAGCTGGGCAGGAAGTTTGCGCCTAGGAGGTAAAGCTTGTGTTGGGAGTACACAATAGACAAAGATTGAAGGGAAGTATTAGAGAAAACTGTAACAGAATTGATTCAACACAAGTCTATGAGGAATAAGAGTGTAAAATCTTTCTCTGATACCAAATGCATTTCTTAGAAATTCATTAACGAAATAAAGTTATTTCTGAGGATTCTGTTATGCCTCAACACTACTATGCCTCAAAACAGAAGAAATCTGTTTAGCTCTTTTCACTCCTAAAAACCATAATGTATACATCTATATAAATTATCAGGCATGCGTATTCTTTGTTGTAGTAAATTTGTCTCAGGGTGAAGGACCAAGCAGTTGAATTGTTGCTCTGGTAGAACCTTAGCTTGAGTGCAGAATTTTCTGAAACCGTAAGTGCATTTCAGAAAATTGTTGGCTTACTGCGTGGCACGCAATACCATTGTACACTTGTTTGACAGTTACTCCTTTTCTGCTTCTAGGCAAAGCTCAGTCAATGTAAATACACCTCCCTGCACCTTAGGGTCATTGATTTATTAGGATTGGGATTGGCTGGTTTTGTGTCTGATTGCCATTAAAGCTAAACTTTTTTAGTGAGAAATTCATTATGAAAGATGGAGTTCCTGCTGCCAGATTCATCACTGCATAAGATAGCCTTTAGCCCAAATGTGTAAAATACTGCTTGTACAATGACAATGATACTTGTGCCCTACTCATTTTTGTTTACAGATTGTGTTAGGTGTTGCATGTGAAACATTTCTCCGTAGTTAAAGAAAAAGGTTATGAATTAAGAGCGAACTTTTAAAAATCTTCAGACTTGAACTTAAGAGAGTTAAAAAAGGGGGAAGAGGTTTGTTTAAGGCCTATTGTGTACACATAGCTTTCATGTGAATGTGTTCCTTTTGAATATAATAATCCCTATAATGATTCCTTTTAGCAGAGCCTTCAGCCCACATATTAATTCATTTAGAATACGAACAGATTTTGAAAACAATTCTCCATGCTACTTCTTTAAACAAGTATCTCTTCAGTTAAAAGTACAAGAGTTGGTGGTTTTCTTGCTTAGGCATTCATCTCTGTGAAGTCCAACTAAGTTAAAAGAGATACACTGCTGTGAAGGCATTAGTCAAATGTAGTTGTTTCATATTTCCACTAGGAGGTACTTCTGCTAATAGAAAAAGTATTTCATCACTTTCAGACTGTAGTCTCCTTTCTTCAGCTAGCATAGAAAGAAATACCTTGTCACGTATTACTTGGAGTGGATCCATAATACTTGTAACAGTAAAAAAGTTGGTGTTCATGGTTACAATTCACAACTGATCCGTGAATTTCAAATGTGAACTAACAATTAACTTTCATTCTTATTTTTCATCAGCAGATTTAAGCTGTGTGGCAGGTTTGAACACTTTTAGATAACAACTGATTTAATTACTGAATATAATTAAGATAGAACCCCTATGTGGAAGCGGTTTAATATTCTGCACATTTGGTTTACTTAGTGTCATCTGGGTGTTCACTGAGTTGCGGTACGTTTTTTGTAGAGGTTAAATGGGTTGAGTATATTTGAGCCATTGCAGTAGCAAAAATGGAAGCTTGCTGGTTTTTAACAATTTATAATTTTGGAAATGTTAAAATGTATACTAGAAACATAATTACATTTCATTTACCATAAATGAAAAGCCTGGAGTCTGTATATTTAAAAAAATAATAATATTTTGTTTAGGTTAGGTAGTTTCTGTTTTTCCTAACAATATAGAAATAATCTTTTGATCTAAATTAGCAAAATAATATGATAAAGAGGATTTGTCTGATAAAGTGTCTTGGGTAGAATTATACTAATTTGTTTTTTTTTTCATGGACCATAACTTCTTTCATGACATTTCTGTGCAGTGTTAAATCACTTATTAAAATTGGTTGTTCCATATCATTGCCTTAGTTTTAAGAAATATTTTAAAGTCATTCTTCAAAACATTAAAATACCTGTAAGATCAGATGCTTCCATTGCAAGACCAGAATTTTCAATAAATTGAATGTTAGTGTATTGTGATGAATCTTTGATTCTGCGTTGTAAACCTCTAGCTCAAGGATTTTTTTCCCCCTTTTTCCTCTTTTTGGCCTGTGCTTTTCTTCTTTCATGAGGTCCATCGCGCTGTAAGGTCGGAGAGGGTGGGAAGTTGTCCGAACGGGAGCTTGATTTTGGAAAGCACTTTAAATGCTCAATCTCATGAGTGTCTCCCCTTTGCCCAGTGTATGTCAGGCAGCTGTTGATGAGTATATTATCTCTTAGTACCAATGTAAATTAGTGTAAGAGCCTGCAGCATGAGACAGTTCTAATTGCTTTTGCAATAGTTTGCAATCACCAGGCTATCAAATATTTTAGTTTGAAAAAGGTGACTAAAAGCTGGTGTGAGAGGGTTTATATTTGTAAATAAGCAGCACAGTCTAAAGATTCAGTAGCTGCTTTCAGAATTGTTTAGATGAAACCTGGCAGATTTAAGTTGTGAGCATCAGCATAAAAAGTTTGATGCGTCTTGTGATTCAGGCCTCCTGTTTTTTCATCATAAAAGTAGTTAGCCATAAATCTCTATGAAGCCTGTAATAGTAAGCCTCCTTCCCACCACAAGAACTCCTGTTAATTTAATTAGATAAGAGGCTGTTACTGTTGGAAGTAAAAGGATATCTGCCAGACTGGTGAGTATTGCATTTTTTCAGTAAGCAGGTCCGTAAGTTCAGTTCACCTTGGTTTGAACTGATGATTGCAAGACTGTAAGTGATGCTTATTTGTGTTGTTATTGTTGCCACAGTAGTAGTACGTGAGGAATCAGTTTGTTGCAATTAATTGATATATCTCTGGATGACATTCAGTTAAACTACTTGGTGACAAGAGACCTGTTTTCAGGTGTTTGTGGAACTGAAGTACATGCTCCACTGCCTTCTTGAAAAAATGTGGTAGTATGGCCATATTTTTGTGCAGGTATCCCAGGAAAACCTGTTGTCCAGATAATGCTAACATCGCTATGAATGTATTTGCACAGAAGGAGAAGAAAATGGAGGTGAAAGTTCCCTTCTGTCATTTTGTTTTTCCAGGAAAAAGTAGCATAGTTTTAGGGAGGTTATTTTTTAAAGACCGTTTAAGGTTGAGAGCGTTAGAAAACTTTAATCTAAATTCTTTAGATCTAAAAAAGATGGAATAATAATGATAATGATTCTTCTCTTACCTTTTGCATACAGGTGTTGCTTCAAAAGAAGTAACCTTATGGTTTATACTGCTCTAAATCAGGGCAAGGTCCATTTTTATCCCTTAAAAAAAAAAGAAAACAAGTAAAAAAACCACAAAAAATCCCCTTATTTATTGGGAGTAACATTTTAAATGAAGAAAAAAATTAAATCTTTTTGTATTCTTCCTGACTCTTGGTGCAGTTTCTTTTCATTTTTTAAAGTAATTGTGCTAAACATGGAATTTTTAATTTTTTTTTAAGCCAAAAAGAAAAGGAGGAAATTAATCTGAGCAGGGATTAATTTAGAATAGCTAATAGTCTGTGACCCCTGGCATTAGCTTTCAGATTCCTGCTTGACTTGGAGTCTCTGTAAGTTCTTTTCTAACTATTCTCCTGTCTCTGTTTATTCCATGCTAAGCAGATGGCCCAGAAATTAGCCAAAAGCAGGAAGAAGGTGCAGTACAAACTCCATCAGCTTGATGTTATGCCTGTTCTTTTGTTTTCTGGGAGGGTTTTTTGCCTTTCTTTTTTATTTTGTGCTTTTATTTTCTGCATCCAGCAAGTTTTCTTTAAGATTTCTTTCTGGGCTACCATACAAGTTGACATTTCTCAAAAATCAGTTGCCTGATTGGCCTTTTTTTGTTGCATGTCATTAGCCATTTCATGTTAGAAATAGAGTAAAGATTGGATTTATCAAATGGTTACAGGCAGTACCCAAAATGCTTACTAAAGAAACAGGGCTGACATGGCAAAGGTTTTAACTCTGTAAAATGATAGAATAAAATTAAGTCTTTTTATTTTATCTTTCTATAAGAGTGCTTTGTTTGATTCACAGATGTGTCAAATTGCTGGATGCAAAAAAGAAAAAAAAGGTGTATACACAATAATATGCTGAGATTGACTCATCTTAGTAATAGGTTTTGTTTATGGAGTTTTTAAGTATCTTTTAACAAATCTAATTTTTAAAAAAATTACAAGTGTTTGCTTTCTGTTAACAAAATATGACTTCTAAAGTGGGTTAATGCTTGAATAGTATGTTGTCTGACTGTGAAGGTCTTCTTACCAGAACTGCATTATGAATTGCTTAAACTGTACCCACCCATGGCACAGGTTTTTCCATTGGTCTTGGCAGTCACTGTTAGCCCCTATATAAATTCCTCAGGCAAAAGATACTGTTAGGCCTTTCTATGGCTTGTGTGAAAAACCTACTTTAAAGTGGGATTCATAGTGTGGAGAAAATGGGAGAATCATTTTGATTTTCATTAATTCTTCATGTAGTTTATGTTGCAGTCAGGTATAATTTTACTGAATTAGGAAAAATATCAGGGAAGCCTTTATGGGGTTAACAATTTTTCAAATAATATCCAATTCACTTTCACATGTATGTATATAGTTTCCATATCTTTGTGTTTATCTTTAGCTTCTTCAGTCTAATACCCTATCTTGCATTGCTGTTCTGGTGACTGTGTCTTAGTGCGCCCCTGTTCGTGAGCTAACATCATTAGTAAGTACATTACCTAGTGTGTTCATTTGACTCTAATCCATTTATTTGCAGGCTCCAGAAGGTGAATCGCAGCCCATGACTGAAGTGGATCTCTTCATTTCTACGCAGAGAATAAAAGTACTGAATGCAGACACGCAGGTATAGACAAATACTCTTTTGTCAGTATTGTGGTAGAAGGCTACTGAAATAGACTTTGACCTACCTGCCAAAATTTGTTCTTCAAAAAGTGCTGTCTCTTTGTATTTCCCTCCAGGATTTCCTAGCAAGAAATCCATGCTCAAGAACCATATCATACATGCAGTTATTCTGGTGTGTCTGACTGTAGAAATTATTAGAATTTGTGGTTAAGCGAATTGCAGTCAGCTCATTTCTTATGAGCTGTGATGCGTCAAGTATTGATTGTGCCCAGAGTAGCCTGATATGTTTGGTTTTGATAATTTGAAGTTCATAGCCCTTTGCACATACATGGCCAGCATATTCAGGTTCTGATACTGAGTTCCTTATGTGCTTTTCCACAGAAAACACAACTTTAATTTGTAAAACTTGCTCTTTGCTTTACTTTTGGAAAGTGAAGCTCATGTTTTCTCTTGGCATCTCCCTTCGTGCATAACAGATATTAGAGACTTCACTTCACAGAGGTCTTATATTGCCATTTGTTTGTTTTCATAATGCTACCTGTGCAATAAGAATTTCATTGAAACAGCTGCTCATGTTGGTTTTTGTATTCCCCAGGAAACCATGATGGATCATCCCCTGCGGACCATTTCTTACATTGCAGATATAGGAAATATAGTTGTCTTGATGGCTCGCAGGCGAATGCCACGGTCTAACTCCCAGGACAATGTGGAAGCCTCTCACCCTTCCCAAGATGGAAAGAGGCAGTACAAAATGATTTGCCATGTTTTTGAGTCTGAGGATGTAAGGAATTACTCTGTCTTGTAATTTTCTGATGATGGAAATGTAAGCACATTTTGGTAGGCTTGAAGTCCATAGCAAGTGGTCCTGCTTGTTCATTAACTGCAACCAAATATTTCATCTAAGCAGAGGAACTTGCCTTCTGTTTGCATGTTTGGACCCGACATTTTACTTACAAAATTGATGTTTATAGAAATGCTTCCCATTTTTAAGCTCCTTCGATGCCTTACAGTAACAATAAGAGAGGATCCAGTTGCCACAGCTTACAAATACCAGCTCAGATTCTGCATGTTAGAGTGAAAGTCTATCAGAGATGCTTGGGAAATTCTAATCCCAAGTATTGCATCAAGGATCACTGATACATACAAGAAAGGTGATTTTTTCCTTTTTTTGGAGGAGAAGGAGACTTGCGTTGGGGAGTAGTTGCTGACATCACATCAAAAAGCCAGCAAAGAAAGTTTGTAATTCCAGCAATCCCAAAGTATGCTGAATAGAGACACAGCTGAGTAAATTTTAGTCTATGGTGCAGGTTACTAAGTTACCTTATGTAGGACTTGATATCCTGTCTTCACAATCAATGTGCATAGCTTACTGATTTTATGCACTTTTAAAGCTCAGAAACTGAGAAGTAAAATCAAACATATCAGACTGAAGTGGCTAGATATGTAGTTGCCAGGATCAGAATCAAGTTAGCCCTAATGATTTGGGGAAATAAAAAATCTCAGTTCTAAGCCCTCCAAATAACAGAGTATTGCTTAAGAGATGTAAGGTGAAAATACCAGTTTCTTATAAAATCCTCATATACCTTCCACTCTACAGTGTATCAGCAAGGACTTTGAGATGGGAAGGTTTTCTTCAATAAGCAGCTGATTTTACGTCATGATGAATCTGTTCTAAACCCATGTGGGGATAAATTATCTGGTTGCAGATGAATGTACATATATGACCCACTGCTGAGGTTAAAAAATAAGGACAAGAGCACTGACAGAAATAATCCTCCACCAAAATTTTGACACAGAACATAAAAAATTGTGGACTTTTTTTCCCCCAAAATAACATGTAAGCCAGCGTTGCAGAGCCTTTCAAGGAACTGATGGGAGAATAAAAAGAGTTGCTAATGTTTTTTTTGTCTTAATATCACTTGATACACTGCCCACTTTGAAGCTGCTGTTCCTGTATTTCTAGTCACAAGTTTGGGCACTGCTAGCTCTTACTGGCCAGTTGAAAAAGCAAAAATTAAGCTGTCAGATGCCAGGGGCTGGGGCTTCTTTTCCTTTAGCATGTGTGGTCTGACTATGATCCAGATTTCCTGGATCTGTTTCCCAGGCTGTTATTAACACTTTGGCTAGCTGGAATCTGTGCTTCCTTTTGGGGATCACTGATACTACTTCCTGTGGTTTGTTTGGATCAGCCCGTATTTGTGTCAGATGTTATCCTCCTTATGCCACTAGATATTGGCTTGGAAAGTCATGCCTGTAGATCCAATAAAAGCATTGCTCAGTGATGTGAAAATATGCTGAGAAATTGCAGGAAATTTTATCAGCTCTCCTTAGTCCATGGTATAGTTCACAAGTAGCTTGCAAAATGTATCTTAGATACCTAAATGACTAAGAAAGAGTTAGAATGGAAACATTGTAGTACCTGTTAGCAGCAAGGAAGTGGCAGCTTCAAAGATCCCGTACATCCAGTGGAGTAGTACAGCCCATTTATATTACTAAACTCATGTATAAAACTCATTGTCACCTTTTCTTCTT
>VZSZ01001512.1:47158-59520 GCA_013398815.1 Ibidorhyncha struthersii
TGGGTGTTTAGAAGAATTTACCCAGTAACTGAATCAGAAACTGTAGGCCCTCAAGCAAGTGTTGGCCAGAGTGTGTTTCTGTTTGGAAGAGTTCTTATCTAAGGAGGACAGCGCCAGATTTTCAACTGTATTTAGAGCTAGATTTTCAAATGAGCTGAACCCTAGTGATGTGTCCAAATAGCTGGGTGTCTAAATGGGAGTTGATCTCTTCTTGGAGAGAAGATACATGTGTATGAATGTAAAGTCTGCATGTGTCTCCTCACCTATGTTACTGAGCTATGGAGGTGTAGTTTTCCCATTTTCTTGCTGTCAAAACTGGGTTGATCTGAGCACTGGTAAAATACTGCCAGTGTAGATATCGTCCTTTTCAGCAACAGCAATCATGCTATTCTCATCAGCAGGTTTAGTGCTAGTTTGAGTTGCTTTAAGATATGATCAACTATTTATTTCAGGGTTGGGAACCTTTGCTTTATTAGGGACTAAACTGGACTTTAAATACATCTTGTAGGCTGTATAAAAATACACTTCAGCAGCATTCATTCATTACCAGCACTTCCCCCTGGCCTGCGTTGTCACCTGTGGAGCTCTCCTTGTCTCTTCCCTCCCTTCACCCCAGCCAGCATTGCACTCCGAGGGACTGTCTCAGTACACATCGTTGCCAACTCCTGTGTGCCATGCAATGCTTACTGCACGTATCGCTCCGGTTATGCACAGCAGTACTCTGCAGCACACTGTGCTGCTCTCCTCTCCAGCCTGTTACCTGTCTCATACTAACCATGATCATTACCTCAAAGGGAGACAGCCCTCTGGTCTGCTGTTTCCAGCTGCGTCCCCCGCCTTGCATGACACAGAGCTTTCCCCATACTTGCCTTGTGCCCAATTTCTCTCGCAGTGCTGCAGCTGGAGAACAGCTCATGGTGGGAGCAATGCAGTGTAGCCAGTGGTGCATTTGGTGGCTGTAGGTGCAGAGAAGGCTGTGGGAATCTGCAGGTGCAAGAGGGTGCACGCAAAGGACAGGCTGAGAATGAATGGGGCAGGGAACTGGCAGAGTCATGGGAGTTGGAGGGAGGGAAACAAGAAATGTAGGGGAGACAAGTTGAAGGGAGGTAGCAGGGTGGAGGAGATGAGCGTGACCATTTCCAGCCACTTCAAGGCCCGGATCCTGTCACTAGTTGCTGCCCTTTTCCTGTTTCATCTGAGACTGAGGTAGGAGCAGCCAGTATGGACGTAATGGTTTTAAAGGAGGGTAAGACAAGGAGGAAATATCCTCTTGGATGTGGTTGTGTGTTTTCTAGCAGACATTTTCATTTTCACTGCTGGCTTGTCAGAGAATGGCATTGCCTCTTCTAGAAGGGAGAGCCATCTGGGAGCTGCACATGTGGGAAGAATTGTAGGTGCAAGCTACAGTCACTGCAGTGGGTATACCTTTACATTTATATTGGCAGTTCTTACCTGAGAAACGATGGCTATATTTCTCGTTTATAGTTGCTTGCCAAGTTGGATTCATGGCACAGATGTTGACGTTTTGTGGGTCTTTTAAATTAATTTTTAATGTACAAATTTTTTTTAAACTGGATTCCAGTAACTTGACTTGTAGGTTCATCAGTTTGACTTGATGATCTATTTTACAGTGTGATTGTAACAGAGAAAGTGCTACTGGACAAGACCATGAGAATGTTTCACTTTTTCTTTTCTCTTCTCTGCAAACTACTGCAGGCACAGCTGATTGCACAGTCCATAGGTCAAGCATTTAGCGTGGCTTACCAGGAATTTCTGAGGGCAAACGGAATCAACCCAGAAGACCTTAGTCAGAAGGAATATAGTGACTTGCTCAATACCCAGGACATGTACAATGATGACCTGATTCACTTCTCCAAATCCGAAAACTGCAAAGATGTATGTCTCATTTTTTTCCGAAACTGCATTAAGCTGCTCTGTACCAGTTGCGGGCCCATGCTGGCAGAAATCGGAAAACCATTAATATTTCCCATAAGTTATCTCAGTGAGCCTAGAATATCCTCCCAAGCAGGACACCCTGTCATCAGTTCTGTTTCAAAGGCAAACGGTGAACCCAAAGTTTATCAGCAGTGAAATGGTTTACCATCTCTTTGTGTTCTTTTCACCAAACAATTTTCAGATGTTTGACATTGTATGTACATAAATTGTAAATTGTATGTACAATTTAACAGGTTACAGCAAACAATATAAGATTCATAGAAACACAGGTGTTTTTGAAAGTGGCTGATTCCAGATTTTAAAGGATTGTATTTGCTGAAAGTCTTTGCAGCTTGGTTAATAAAGGTGAACCAGTGCACCACTTCAATACACAGGTAGTGATTTTCTAATCCACAGTCATAAACTCTTGCAATCGCTTCCTGTTTAACTTTGTCCACCAAAGCCCGTCGCAGCAGCGTTTCTTCCACTCCAGTTTCCCCTGCTCACATGCAGAAATAAGTCATGAGGGGTGTTTCGCACTAAGCAAAATCTATATTATGTAGTGTTGATTATTTCATGTTTCAATAGAAATGAAATGTAGTAAAATGTGTACCCTGGTTTGTTTTGCTGTTGAATTAGAAATGCAGGTTGCAAATAAGGAAGGGTATGTGTTTGTTGGTTGTGTGAATGTTTGGGAGGGGGATGTTAGTCAGTTCCACAGGTGTGAAGAACCTTTTTTTTGAAACACTTTTTCTTATGATATAGGTTTACATTGAAAAACAAAAGGGAGAAATCCTAGGTGTAGTGATTGTGGAGTCTGGATGGGGATCTATTTTGCCTACAGTTATCATAGCCAACATGATGCATGGCGGACCAGCAGAGAAGTCTGGAAAGCTGAACATAGGGGATCAGATCATGTCGATCAACGGGACCAGTTTGGTTGGTTTACCACTCTCAACATGTCAGAGCATTATAAAGGTATGGAGAATGTTTCTGGAAGTTACACATTTTAAATGGATTACATAATAGGAGAGAAGAAAGTATAGAACTCTTTAAGTAAATTCTTGCCAAGTGTTTGTATAGCACTTTCCATTTCATGATCTTTAAACTGCAGTGGGAATTATGCTACACAAATTTTCTGACTCCCAGTAAGTGAGCTGTGCAATTTACTTGTAGAGACAAGGACTCCACAGAGCTTCACTCCACAAGAGAATGTTTTGTTGAGAAGTAAGATATTACCAAATATACATCTGAAGACACTTAAAGTTTTATGTGACAGAAAGAGGCACAGGTGGCTAATATTGTCCTAGGCCATATCAGCTGCTTTAAATGCCTCCTAGTATCTGGCTGAAATAGAGCTGATGCTTTTTTGTTTTGGTTTGGTTTGTTTTTTAATAACTATTTTAAAAACTTGAATTAAATACATACTTATCCTCTGTAGAAACTTTGCCCAAGTTATTTGAAAGTGTGATGCTTCTCTTCAGTTGGCTAAATGTGATATTTTAATTAGAAAAGCTTTCTTTCAATTGTCAGAAAAGTATGTGACTGCAAAAAGCATGCAGGTCGAGTGGGACTGAACAGTGTTTGAGGTAGCTGTAGCATACAAGGGAATAGGTATTTAAACATCAGAGTTTCAAGAGCTAGAAAGATGCATCATTAGGGAATGTCTGAGAAGAAGCTATATAGACTTTTGTTATTTATCAAAATAGCCTCACAGAAGTCCTGCATATCATAACATGTAATGTAATGCTGGTAGCGTACTATACAGAAATCCTTCTCTGATTTCTAGAAATATGACTATTAAACTTAAATTATTTGTTAAGGCAACTTTCTGGTAACAAGTTTTATTATGTAATATTTATTTTTTTGCATTATGTACTTTTTAAAATTGCAAAGTAAATTTTGCATTTACAAAGTAAAAAAAAAAAATTTGAAGTAAATTTTTATTTTTTGCCTATGGATTAGTTTATTAATAGTTGAACTAAGATGTTTGCTATAAAGACTTCCCATTCTGGTTTCCAAAAATGGTAATGCTGAGTTCTGATGAGTAATAGATACCTAAGTCACTGAACTAGCCATTTTAGATTCAGTGAATAGAAATTATAGCCTGGAAGTGTAGCGTACTAAAAACATGGCAAAACCAGTCTTACATTTGTGAAGGAAGGAGAAAAAAATCATATTAAATATCTTTGGGCCAGCTTCAGTGGAACAAAACTCTCTGCAAATTTACGCTTTTCACATAGCCATACTTGTTTCCTATCCCACATCAGTTTTATTTCTAAACTGTGATGAGTTACGCTTCTCTAATTCTCAGCCTTTTCAGGTAAAGTTTCGTTGTACTCATCTGTACTTTCTCAAAACAGAAACAACCAGCTTTGCTGTTTGCAGCTTCTGCAGACCTTTCTCTTCCTCACTGATACTGCTGTTGCCATAGGAACTGCTAGTCATTTATTTTGTCTTTCTAAAGATAAGACAGTCTGTATGTGTACAGGTATTCATAACCGATACATCTGGAGCTGTTCATATGGCACTTCTGGTAACAAGTATATATACCACTGAATGATCTAAGTGCACGTTTAAATGTGGCAGAAATATCTCAGGATTTCAGATTTCTTTAGCATGCTTTAAGGACTCCTATGAAAAGATGAGACTATTATGTAGATGAAAAGAATATCTTGCAAGCACTTCAGATAAGATAATTTCAGTATTATAGATGTGATCTCTGCTACTAATTGACCATAAACCAATTGCAAAGTGACAGAGCTCAGGAGAAGCTTTCCGTATTTGGTGGTTATTCCGTAATTGTATTATGCTACGTGTATCCTTTTCACGAGCATCTGGTTCTGGCTGCTATAAGAAGCACACTCAGGGACTAGATAAGCAAATAAGTTGGTCAAATGATGCAATCATTTTGTTTCTGATCGGCATATATTACCAGTCTGCATAATACTGGAAATTAGACACTTTTGAAATACATGTGCTTCCTGTAAAATTAGAAAACTATTTGTTGGGGACCATATTACCTTTTTTTAAAGGGATGCATATAAATGACTTGCACTTTTGTCAGGGAAGTAAGAGTGCAATGATGTCAAGTCTGTTGAGGGCATGTAACCTTAGTGTATTCAGATGACTGATGTTAGACACCAAAATTCCTCATAGAAATGAACATCTCCAGTACTCTGCATGACTCCTACCCTACTGGATTTAGAAGGCTGAGGCAGAAGCCCCTCAGACTTTTGAGTAAACATCCTACCCACAGTTGATTAGTCCCTGTCTTCTACAATGTCTGTTGTTGTGGAGACCCGCATATAGAAGATGAATGGCCCTTGAGCATGTGTGGTGTGCTGCTAACTCCTCACCAGAGTGGAGGAGTCCATTGCCATGGAACAGATGGCGTTCAGACCTTCTTTCTGCTGAGAGTGGAGTAGAGGCAGTTCCCGCAGCCATGTGCTATGTCATTTTATGTTCACACACCCATTCTCCTAGACCCACTTTCAATACTGAGCCAAGCTGAGCTCAGCACTGTGTGGAAGTGAGGGCAGATGTTTCCCATGTGGTGACTGCATCCAGTTTAAAGCACTGACAAGAAAACAGACTCTAAGGCAGTTCACCTTGGCAGGATGCCAGTCTAGTTATTCAAGTCACTGCTGAATCTGGAGTTTAGCTCAACAGGATCAGCAGCAGTAAACTGGATGTAGAGACTTCAGTGTATTACCTTAGCTATAGTAGGAATTATTTTTCAGAATTAACCTTCTGAAGTCAGTGTCAGACGCTGTTAGTTGCAGTGGGACCCAGATTTCAATTTTACATATAAAAGGAATTCAGAAGTAGGTACAGAATTGGTAGGTGTTGTAATAAGTAAGGTGGAAGTTGCTGTATTCTTTATAAAGCATTTCTTTCTTTATGTGGATTTTATTTATGCATTTATTTATGGCTAATCCTTTGTGTGAACGAAGCATTTCGGAAAAATATCTTAATCTTCAAGAGCTGTGAATACTTGAAGTTGTGCAAGGGGTCACATTGCAGTTATCTGCATTTTACATTTGAGTTTTCATGAAGACATACAATCACAGAGTCTCTGAGGCTGGCAGCCACCGCTGAAAGCTGGTCTACACCAACACTTTCATTCAAAGTAGAGCAGGTTGCTTGGCACTGTGCCCACTGAGGTTTAAATAACTCCAGGGCTGGATACTCTATAACCTCTCTGGGTAATGTGTTCAAGTGTTTTACCACCCTGACAGTAAAAATAAATTTTCCTCCTTCAGTATTCTTCTGGTAGCAAGGAGTTAATGATAAATGTGTTATAACTTGTTTAGAAGGTAGTAGGAAAGGAAATTAGGAGCACTGCTTATACAAGCATGATATGAGCAGGACCTGCTGTTTGCTTGACAGAATTGAATATATCTTATTAGGGAAGCCACTTATTTGTAGTTACCTTAGCAACTTATTTAAAATTTTATTTCCCATCCACAGTCATTGGCTTTTTTGGTGAGCTGCACAGACCCATTTAATATTCTTTTTATACATGGTTTGTGCTATCAAATGAAGACATTGCTGACAGGAAGCTGGTTTTCTTGAAACAACTGTGTCAGCTTCTTGGCAAGAAAAATTTGGTATTTTATCACTCATTTCACTAAATATTCTGATATCTGGCATCCACGTGTGGATTCTGTGTGTGGCATTCAGTGATCAGACTCTGTTACAATGCATACAAAGAGCTGTTCATTCAGGGCTGTTCCTGTGTCAAGATTTTAACACCTTTTTCTCCCCCACAATGCTTGTGTTAAATGTTTCACTCTTCTCTTTGCCAGCATTTTTCATGGTGATTTCTTTTCACAGGGTTTGAAAAACCAGGCCCGAGTTAAACTGAACATAGTTAGGTGTCCTCCGGTAACCACAGTCTTGATCAGGAGACCGGACCTCAGATATCAGTTGGGCTTCAGTGTGCAGAATGGAATTGTAAGTAGCTTCCATACTCTCTAGTTGGGCTTTAATAGACCTGAAACTTCTTATCTGTTCTGGGGTAAGTTTCAGTGTGGGAAGAGGGAAGCTGCCATTTTCTCCATTACAGCAGCAGGACTTTGCACATCTCTTAAGTCTAAGATAGAAAAGCTGAGTTAATCAGAGTATTTTTTTTTTTCCTTTGACTTCACTTACGTGACAACTTCAGAGTCAGCCAGAGGAACTGAAAGGCTGTTTTAGGTTAGGGAAACAAAAATGTGTAGCAGAGGCTGTTTTCGATCTGCATCATTCCTGTCTCTAACAAAGCGATTGCATGATCTCAAAAGTAAAAGACTGTCCTTAACCTGTTCTGTTGTAAGGCATCTGCATCCTGAATATCATTAAACTGTGGTCCTTCATTCACTCTTAAATTTCCAAGCAACAGGACATGAGATGTACAACACAAACAGCTTTTTCTGACAGGTTGTTCTGCTCTTGGAAGAGAATATCCAGTAGTTATTTGTCACTAACAAATTTTACTTTGATTCAGTGATGGATTACATTTTAGAATTTGTTGCAAGCCTCTGTGTTTAAATGCTGATTTACAGTTTATAGGCAAAAATGAGTAATCTAAAGCCTCTGTGCCTTAACCAGGCCCTGATAAATTTGTCCTTTCCTTTACAGATCTGTAGCCTTATGAGAGGAGGCATAGCAGAGCGAGGAGGTGTGCGTGTCGGCCATCGGATCATTGAAATCAATGGACAGAGTGTTGTAGCAACACCCCATGAGAAAATTGTTCACATTCTCTCAAATGCTGTTGGTGAGGTAAGAGCAGGCAATTCATCTTGGCAGTATGACATAGTTCATCACTGTTACCAGTAACAAATGAAACCAGTAACAAGTCGTGTCCCTCAAGGGACCATACTAGGACCCGTACTTTTTAATATCTTCATCAATGACATAGATAGTGAGATTGAGTGCACCTTCAGCAAGTTTGCAGATGACACCAAGCTCGGTGGTGCAGGTGCTAAGCTTGAGGAAAGGGATGCCATTAGAGGGACCTTGACAGGCTTGGAAGGAGAGCCCTTGTGACCCACATGAGGTTCAACAAGGCCAAGTGCAGGGTCCTGCACCTGGACCTGGGCAATCCCCAGTATCAGTACAGACTGGGGGGTGAATGGGTTGAGAGCAGCCCTGTGGAGAAGGACTTGGGTTTACTGGTGGATGAAAAGCTGGACAGGAGACCGCAACGTGTGTTTGCAGCACAGCAAGCCAATTGTATCCCGGGCTGTGTCAAAAGAAGGGTGGCAGCAGGATGAGGGAGGTGATTCTGCCTCTCTGCTCCACTCTGGTGAGACCCCACCTGGAGTACTGCATCCAGCTCTGGAGCCCCCAATATAAGGACGTGAACCTGTTGGAGTGGGTCCAGAGGAGGGCCATGAAAATGATTAGAGGGCTGGAACACCTCCTATGAAGAAAGGCTGAGAAAGTTGGGGTTGTTCAGCCTGAAGAAGAGACAGCACCGGGGAGACCTTATTGCAGCCTTTCAATATATAAAGGGTGTTTTTAAGACAGATGGGGAGAGACTTTTTACAGGGCCTGCAGTGGCAGGACAAGGGAAAATGGTTTTAAACTGAAAGAGGATAGATTTAGATTGTGCATAAGTAAGACATTTTTTACGATGAGAGTGGTGAGACACGGGAACAGGATTGCCAGAGAAGGTGTGGATGTCCCATCCCTGGAAGTGTTCAAAGTCAGGTTGAATGGGGCTTTGAGCAACCTGACTTGGTGAGAGTTGTCCCTGCCCACAGCAGGGGGGTTGGACTAGATGATCTTCAAAGGTCCCTTCCAACTCAAACTGTTTCATAATTCTGTGAATCTACCTCTATTATAGTCTGTTGCTATTAAAATCTGAAAAGTAGAAGTGAGAGCAAGCCAGCACACCATTTCTTTTATTATTTACCTGTCGTTCTCCTATGTTTTAGAAGAACCCTAATCTGAAAATAGGAAGTGTCCACAACTTCAGATGGTTCATTGATACTAAACATACTGTTTCATAACAGTAAAGCAATACTTTAATAAGGGTATGAAAACTCTCAGGTTTTACATTTCCCTTCTGTCCTGTGTGACTTTAGCTAGTTTCTTCACCGATGCTGTGTTGTAGTATGCATATTAGGAACATTGATTAACTTCTTGTGTTTCCTCTAGATTCATATGAAGACTATGCCAGCTGCCATGTACAGACTGTTGACTGCACAAGAGCAACCAGTTTACATCTAAAGCCGACACCTCACCGTCACAATGTGCATGGAGGATGTTTTTCCTCATTAGTGCTTGTCTTTCTAGTGCTGCATTTCTGTGTCTGCAGAGACATTTCTTTCTCTCTCTCTCCTCCTCTCTCCCCGCCTTCACAGACACAAACACACTGTTTCTCTTCTCCCTCCCTTCTTCCTCTTCTCCCTCCATTTTCCTGTATTTTGGGAAGAGGCAAAATATATCTATGGGACTATTTTGGTTGCATCTTTTTACAACTGAAACTTCATGCAGTTCCACATGCAAAACAGGAAAATAACAGCAGCATTGTTCACAGCAGGATTCACAAAGAAGATTAACTCTGCTTCATGCTACGTAATCAGTTTTATTTTTGTGGCTATAATTTGACAAATTGTAGTAAATTTGACTAAATTAAATGCTGCTGAATGGAAGGTGTCTTTACCAAACAGATAAAAGTATAGGATGCAGAGAGTTCTCTTGGACATCCTGCATGTGACTTTGCTTTTCTTGCCCTATTTTCCCACAGGCACTGAGCTCAGTATTAAAGGTTTATGTCTGTAGGGAAAGTAGAATACCAAAAGGATAGTTTTGCCCTCAGGAAGAATTACCTGCTTATGAAGACTCAGTAAATGCTGCTGTTGTAAAATGGACTGTCCAAATACACACCTTTTAATTGCCCTCCATCATCAGTTCTTCATGACAGTAGGACCCCAAAAGGTACTCTGTGAGTTGCTGAAACATGTAACACTTGCATTACTTCCACAAAGTAATTTGGGAGGCATTTTTTACAGCTGCCTCCCCTGCTCTGCCCCCAGGTTTCTAACTCTTTGCTTTCTTCTGCTTTGTTTTTAAATGCAACATGTCTTTTATAGTCCCTTGCCTATTTTAGAGGTTAAAGGAGGGGGGTGGGTGGATCTTTAAATATCTACAGGAGAAATAGTGAGGGGCTTTCCTGAATAGCTACACTTTTTCTAGGCTCTTAATTCCGAATTTGGTGCGCACAGCCATGTGTGCCAGTGTATATAGACATTTTTAAGATTGTGCTTGCTATTTATGAAGTTTGAATATAAGAGATCTGCAGACTATTCTAAGCAATTTTTTTCTCTGAGCCAGTTTTAACATGTATTTTTGTCCAAAGACCTGTCTAATTTTATTGACTTTCTCTTTAATTCATGATATAGATAACAGTGGAAGGAATGAGGTGGGAATAAACTTATTTATTTTGTTATATAATTTAACTTGTGATTTTTTTCCATATGTATGGCACTTAAAGGAGATATGCGTGTACTATATGCACTTGTATGAGGATGATAAACTGTAGGGATGTATGAAATCTAGGATTTGTTTGGCCTCTAACTTGCATGCTAGAGACAAAAGGGGAAAAAGGGGATGGGTTGATTTTATTTATTTTTTTTAGAGAGTGAAAAAAAAAGCAGCAGTGGCTTTTCTTCCTAGTGAGAGGAAAATTCTCCATTCTCTGTAGTTACGTTTTACCAGGACTGTATACTGGTGTTTATGCTGAAATTGAACCATGCATTTAGTCCAGGCTAATATGTTGATTTCTTTTAAAGGAACAGTTTCTGCTGTGTTTTAACTGTGATAGAAAGACTCAGTGAGACGAAAACAGGAGCAGGCTGCACACAGCCACATACCACTTCTGCTTTGCAAATATGCTGTTGGTCGTAAGTCAGTTGTTTCTCAATTATTATGGAGTGGACTGCGCAATTTAAGCGTTGTCTGCAGTCCCGTAATGATACCTAGACATTACTATGGAGTGGTATAATCATGGAAGTGTGTGTGTGTGTGTGTGTACATGCATACGCACACTGGGTGCAGACACTGCTGACAGCCATTGAGCACTCTTGCCAGAGGTTTTTGTCTTTCAGAAATCATGGATATCCGTGGGCTGATCAGAGGTAGAGAATAAACCTTGTATTTCAGTGGGCAGTAAATATTAAGGGGGATAATGAAGTGGTGCATAAACTGTTGTAGTAAGTGAATATGTTTTAGTGTTCAGATTAACGTATGATGACTTGATTTTACTGCAGTTCTTGTTGTTATATAATTTAATCCCAATCTCCAGAATAGCAGATTGCACAAGAGAGCGGTGTTAGTATTCCAGGTTAGTATTTACCTCTGCTACCTGACTGATGCAACTAGATAGTGAATGAATTGTGAGTATATTGTTTAACTGTAGACATCTGGTTTATGATCATTTGAACTTTTTTCCAGAACTTTCCATATATATAGTAATATATGTAAATATGATATATAACCATGTACAATTTAGAAGATTATATACAGTGCAGCCTTCCCATAAGTTGCCTGAGGAAACTTAGTGAACTCTTGAAGACACAGTTATCATGTTTCTGATTCCTGCTGTGTTTATACCCTCAGCTTCACTTGTTTCTGTGGTTCTGTCCAGCTCATGTGGTGGGGTCTTTAACTCACTTCACTGGGAAAAGGTGAAGACCTCAACATGCAAATGTATTTAGAGATGAAACAACTGTTTCTTTGAAAATCTTGCAGCCAAGATTCTGTGAAGTTACTGGCACTTGAGTGCTTGAACAGTTGATGGTGCTCAACATTAAGCAAGTGAATGCTTGCAGGATCAGTCTAGCAAAAAATCTCGGGTTTTCCAATTACAGTGTGTGCATAAGATTTCTGAACTGGGAGGTCCATAGTGTGTGCACACCGCTGATAACAGTCTTTTAAACAATCCCATTTTACTTTGAAAAGGGCAAGAGTTTTAAGAAAAAGGAGCCCGGAAGGGAAAGCTGAGCGTTCTCTAGACTGTTGCAGCAGTTTGTTGGATTACATATGTGAATTTTTAAGAGATTCAAAGGAACAAACTGCTGGTTTACATTCCTTCTTCAGTGACAGACCTGAATTCCTTTTCATCCTTGCTGCTTCATACAGTCTAATTAACTCTTCATTGTTTACATTAAGGATGAAACCTCCCTTTTTTTCTTTTTATCAGCAAGTTTCACACCTTTGTTTTGAGTCTTGTTTGAATTTGAGACTCAGTTGGGATTTCCAGGTTTGCTTGCTTTCCTTGTTTTCTAAATGAAATGTGTTTCTGAAGACAGCAGTGTGGTTGAGATCTCTTGTACATATTTAGCGCAGTACCTAGACTATGAAGTTGTACTATTGTTCTGTAAAGAGGGTGAATAGAAAGTATTGTAAAGCGTTGGGGAAAGTATAGTATTGTA
>VZSZ01001512.1:82409-94360 GCA_013398815.1 Ibidorhyncha struthersii
CGCCATCCCTCCCCGTCCGTCCCGTCCGGTCCCGTCCCGTCCCGGGTGTCCGTACTGCTGCAACGCGCACCGTTTCCTACCCGTCTTGGCGGGTCGTTCCCCTCTCCTTGTTAACGCGCTCCCACCCCTCCTCCCTTTTCGCTCTCGTCACCGTTGTTACCGAGCAGTAAGCTCCAAGTTTTAAAATAACTCTTCCCGGGAAGGATGGGAGCGCGGTGAGGGGGGAAAGCCACCAGACTGCGTTTCGCGTTCTTGGTGCCCTTCCCAACAAGCAGAGAAGGTTTGGCAGACAGAACCATGTGTGCGTCTCTGTGTGCGTCTGCATGTGTGTATGCATGATGCCATGCCATCTGAGCAAAGATAAGGACAGGGAAATCTCCTTACCCGGTGGAGTTTGGTTTGTTTCCTTTTTCCTCCCCAGCGTTTCCTCGGGCAAAGCTCGACCTGATCATGCTCTTGTCTTTGACTTCCACTTGACGTGCTCCAAAGAAGGAGGCTCAGGAATTTACTTTGGCCACATGTGCTGCTCTCTCCAGCTCAGCCAAAGCAATGTTATACCTCTTGGGCTTGTCTGGACACGACTTTGAAAAACAGAGAATATCAGATATGAAAAACAGAGCTTTTAGTACTATAGGAAAATAAGCCATGTTAAAGGTGTCATTGGCTCAGGTGACAGCACTCGCTCTTCTGCAGAGAAAGGTGACACATAAGGTCTTATACAAAGAAAGGAAAAGACTAATTATTAGAGAGGCTGCTTTTGCAGTTACATCCTTCATGCATCTCTGTTGATATTTCTACCTGAAGATTCAGGATTTGCAGCCCTCCTGGCCAAGAAAAAATCACCTGCCCCTCTGGACCACCATCTTGCAATCAAGCCCTCACAAATCAATCTTTATGCCAGGGTCTGTGGACCAGGGTTTTGAGCAATAGGTTTTAACACCCAAGACTACATAAGAGGGCTGCCCTTGCATATGACTGTATGCCCTTCCCAGTCTTTAACTCAGTCAATAATTAGCAAACATGTAACTTTAACCGTATATGTGAGACTGAAGACTATGGTACACAGTCTAACTTACATGATACTTTCTACAGTTTTGCCTTTTATTCTGTTAAATGAAAATAGAATTGCGGATACTGTAAATATGCTGAAAGCTCACTAATACTGAGCCACTGGAAAATGCTATGTCCATATATTTCAGGGCTTCAGAGTAGATGCCCCAATCTTAGCTTGCCAAATCCACAAAATGCAGCCAAAGATACAAGGTGCCCTGTCAAAGGGCATATTTCAGCCCTATTTGACTAGCAGCTTACTTGTAACATGTAAAACCAGGGTATCTACACTTCATCTAGTCAATGGAATCTTGTAAATCTTGGCATTTATTTCCAATTTCTTCAAACATGCTCTTTTTTAACTTTCAAAAATACAAGCTGAAAAAAAGCACATCAGAACAAAAAGTTATTTTCAGTCTAAAGCACCAACTTGTTACATCATGCTCAAAAATGCAAACCTACAATCTACTAACTCATGAGTTCAAAATTGTCTGTGATTTGGATCAGCACATTGCTTTCTCTGTAGCCTTTACTGTCTTGTCTTAATCTGGGAAAAAGAAAACATATCTAGATCCTTTTTTATCACATGCTCTGTGTTGCTCCAAGTACCTGAAACTTCAAAGAATAATAGAATCATAGAATGATTTGGGTTGGAAGGGGCCTCTAAAGGTCATCTAGTTTAACTCCCCTGCAAGGCGCAGGGACATCTTCAACTAGATCAGGTTGCTCAAAGTCCCATCCAGCCTGACCTTGAACACCCAGGGATGGGGCATTCACAGCCTCTCTGGGCAACCTGTTCCAGTGTCTCACCACCCTCACAGTAAAGAATTTCATCCTAATACCTAATCTAAATCTACCCTCTCCCAGTTTAAAACCATTACCCCTTGTCTTACCGTTACAGGCCCTGCTAAAAAGCCTGTCCCCATCTTTCTTGTAGGCCTCCTTTAAGTACTGAAAAGTCGAAATAAGGTTTCCCCAGAGCCTTCCCTTCTCCAGGTTGAACAACCCCAACTCTCTCAGCCTTTCCTCATAGGAGAGGTGCTCCAGCCCTCTGATCATTTTTGTGGCCCTCCTCTGGACCCACTGCAACAGGTCTGTGTCTTTCTTGTACTGAGGTCCCCTGAGCTGGATGCAGTAGTCCAGCTGGGGTCTCACCAGAGTGGAGCAGAGGGGCAGAATCACCTCCCTCGACCTGCTGGCCACACTTCTTTTGATGTGGCCCAGGATACTGTTGGCCTTCTTGGCTGCGAGTGGACATTGCCAGCTCCTGTTGAGCTTTTCATCCACCGGTACCCCCAAGTCCTTCCCCTTAGGGCTCGTCTCAATCCCTTCATCCCACAGCCTGTGCTGACACTGGTGGTTGCTCCGACTCAGGTGCAGGACCTTGCACTTGGCCCTGTTGAACCTCATGAGGTTCACATGGGCCCATTTCTTGAGTTTCTCCACGTCCCTCTGGATGGCATCCCATCCCTCAGATGTGTCAACCGCACCACTCAGCTTGGTGTCATATGCGAAATTGCTGAGACTGCACTCGATCCCACTGTCTATGTCATTGATGAAGGCATTAAACATTACTGGACCCCTGCGGGACACCACTTTCATGGATCTCCATCTGGGCATTGAGCTGTTGACCACTAACTCTCTGGATGCAACCATCCAGCCAATTCTTTGCCCACCAAACAGTCCATTCATCAAAACTGTATCTTTTCAATTTAGAGAGAAGGATGTTGTGGGGGACCATGTCAAAATCCTTACAGAAATCCAGACAGATGATATCCATAGAAGAGGATGACAGAAACTGAAATGGACACATCTTGCATGGTGGCTGCATTTGTAACCCAAACCAAGAATATCTGGGATGATTGCTTAGATGTGGTGGGACAGCTCGCCTGACAAGCCCTTCAGGAGAGGCAGGCAGAGGAGACAAGATCAGGGCCTACCCTCTGTCTGAAGAAGCAGCTCAACTGTATGAGACTTCTCTATGGGACAGATGAGAATTTGCACAGTGAGGGTCAGAGAGACTTCTAACTGTGATATTGTGTGTGGAGGGGAGTGGGGGTGTTAGTACTGATCACGGTGAGGAAAAGCATGAAATCTGAAAAGTTAAGAGAAGCCTTAGTGTCATAGAAACTCTCACTCAGGAGAGGGATATCCCTGACATCACTGGGAAGAGCAACATGGTTGGATGAAAGCCATCCAGAAGATATTCTGGAGGATGTTGAGGGTAATTTCTTGTTATACAGGTACTGAATGGGCCAACTGGCTAAATCATAGTGGGTGATGCACAGCTGGATCTGCTGTTCACTGACAAGGAAGTGATGGGGAAGTGACTTGGGATGAGGTAGTCAGTTGCTGATTTTGATGTAGTGGAGGTCAAGTTCCTGTGGCAAGGGATGATGGGCAGGAGAGTGGCTGAACACAGACCCTGTGCTTTAGGAGAGCAGATTTTTGGCTTATTCAGGGAAATGGCAAGTGAGGTTTCATGGGACTGAGCTCTGAAGGGCAACGGACCCCAGGAAAGCTGGCCGACCTTTACATGAAAGCATCCTCCATCTCATAAAGATGGCCCATCCCAATACTCGGTAACCCAAGGGGATATGCAAGATGCCTAGGCAAAAAGAACTGCCTACAAGGCAGGGAATCAGAGGCAGACCACAAGGAAGGAATTGAGAAACATTGCCTGGGCATGCAGGGGTAGTGTCAAAGAGGCTAGTGGTTAGCCAGAGTTCAGGTTTGCAAAAGATGTCAAGGGAAACAAGAAGAGTTTCTCCTACTGTTAGCAATAAAAAGCTGACCAAGGACAACTTGGGCCTGTTTCGGAGTGGGGCATGTGATATAGAAGCAGCAGACACAGATAAGGCAATGGCCTTATCTGCCTTCACTGCCTTCTTTGTTGTAACCAGCAATGTCTGTCAGGCCTCCACGCCTTGTGATGGGGCTCAAGGAGAGATGAGGAGTAAGGGATGAAGACTGAGACAGGGATTGATTTCAAATACTTGATCCACACAAGTCCCTGAGATCTGATAGGCTGCACTTGAAGGTGCTGAGGGAGGTGGCTGATGTTCTTACAAAGCCATTCTCTGTCAGCTGAGAGGCTGTGGGTACTAGGGGAAGCTCCCAATACCTGGAAGAAGGCGAATGTCACACCCATCTTCAGGAAAGGATAAAAACTAACCTGAGGGTCTACAGGCCAGTTAGTATCACTTCAGTCCCTGAAAGTATCATGGGGCCAGGCATGTTCTTTGTCTGGACACACGGAGAAGACAGTGACTGGAAACAGTCAGCATGGATTCATTAAATATAAATCGTGCCTGATCAACCTAATCATTTTCTATGGTAAAATGACTGGATTTGTAGACGAGGGAAGTGTAGTGGATGCCATTTACCTCTAGTTCAACAAGGCTTTTAACACTGCCTCCAACAATATTCTTGTGTCAAGGTTAGGCTATTACAGTCTGAATGGAAGGACGACTACATGGGTAGAAAGCTGGTAGAAAAAATGGTCCGGCTCAGAGGGTCATGGTCAGTGGGACATACCCTACCTGAAAGCCTCTACCAAAAGTGGTTCTGCAGTGGTCTATCAGGGGACCGGTCCTGTTCAACAACTCAGAAGAGTGGATGGAAGACACTCTCATCAAGTTTGGAGATGACAACAAATTGGGAGCAATCAGTTGATATGGTGGAAGGCAGGGCTGCTATTCAGAGGTACCTGGACGTGTGGGAAGAATGGACCAACAGGGACCTGAAGAAATTCAGCAAGAATAAATATGGAGTCCTGCACTGGAAAGGCAGAGCCCTGCAGAGCCCCAAGCCGGGATTGGTGGGGCTGGGGAGCGGCTCGGAGGGATGGCTCTCGATGTTGGTGGACAGCAAACTGAGCCAGGGCCAGCTGTGTGCCTGGGTAGTAATGAGGGCCAGTGGCACCTGGGGTGGTGTGAGCAGAACATGTCCTTAAGAGCCAAGTGAGGGGTTGACACTTCTCCTTAGCACTTGTTAGACAACATCTATATACTGCATCTAGTTTGCCACCCCCTAAGTCCAGGAAAGATGCTGATAAAGTAGAATGTGTTCAGTAGAGAGGGAATCATGATAATTGTGGGCTGGAGCACAGGATCTGCAAGGAGAGGCTTGTTTGGAGAAGAGATGTTTTTATGGAGGCCTGTATGTGCAGTCCCCCATCATACACAGGGAATGGACTGAGGAGTTAGGGCCAGGGTCCTCATAGCACTGTGTGGTGGGAGTGTGAGAGGCAACAGGCATAAGTTAAAACCAGGCAGATGCAAACAGGGTGTAAGGAGAAACTCCCTGTGAGGGTAGTCCAGCTGTGGAACCAGGGCCCAGCAAGTCTGTGTACTCTTCATCCTTGGAGGTTTTCAAGCCCTGATTGGATAAAGCCCTGAACAACCTGGTCTGAGCCCAGAGGTGGCCCTCCTCTGGGCAGGAGGTTGAACTTGAGACCTCCTGCAGTCCTCACCAGTCTGAATTGTCCTATGATCTCATGAGTACCGAACTGAAGGTGCATGCTTTGGCATAGAGACTAGCTTTGTAACACAGATCTAGAATACCCTGGCTTATTGCTGCTAGCTTTGAGCAACTTCCAGAAAAAAAATATATGAAGTTAAACAGCTTCTGTTCACCATTTTGTTACCTTGCTCACGTTTATCCTGGGAAAAATATCAGCCACAGGAGTGAGAGTATAGCTCTATAACTAATCACAACATGGGACCTATGTAAATTCATTCCTTGTGTTGTTACAAGCTGACACAAGTTGATACAAGGAACACCCAGTGACCTACAGGCTGCTTAGTCTTACCTCTGTGCCCAGCAAGATCATGGAGCAGATCCTCCTGGAAACTCTGCCAAGCCGTGTGGAAAATGAGGACGTGACTGATGACAGCCAATGTGGCTTCACTAAGGGCAAATCTGACAAATGTCTGACAAATTTGGTGGCCTTCTCTGATGTCATTACAGTATTGGTGGATAAGGGAAGAGCAACTGACATCATCTACCTGGACTTGTGCAAGGCATTTGACACTGTCCCGCCCAACATCCTTGCTCTAAATTGGAGATACATAGATTTGATGGATTGCCACACTCAAAGAGTCGAGGTCAACGGTACGATGTCCAAGTGGTAACCAGTGATGACTGGTGTTCCTCAGGGGTCGGTACTGGGACCAGTACTATTTAATGTTTTTGTTGGTGACATGGACGTTGGGGTTGAGTGCACCCTCAGGAATTTTGCTGATGACACCAAGCTGTGTGGAACAATCGACACGCTAGAGGGGAGAGATTCCATCCAGAGGAACCTGGACAGGCTGAACCGTGCCAGCCTTATAAAGTTCAAAAAGGCCAAGTGCAAGGTTCTGCACATGGGTCGTGGCAATCCCAAGTACATATACAGGCTGGGCAGAGAATGGATTGAGAATGGCCCTAAGGAGAAGGACTTGGGGGTGCCGGTGGATGAAAAGCTCAACTGGAGCTGGCAATACATGATCACAGCCCAGAAGGCCAACCGTACTCGGGTCTGCATCAAAGGAAGTGTGGCCAGCATGTTGAGGGAGGTGATTCTGCCTCTCTGCTCCACTCTGGTAAGGCCCCAGCTGGACTACTGCATCCAGCTCTGGAGCCCCCAGCATAGGAAAGACATGGACCTATTGGAGCAGGTCCAGAGGAGGGCCACAAAGATGATCAGAGGGATGGAGCACCTCTCCTATGAGGACAGGCTGAGACAGTTGAGGTTGTTCAGCCTGGAGAAGAGAAGGCTCTGGGGAGACCCTATAGTGACCTTTCAGTACTTAAAGGGGGCCTAAGGAAAAGATGGAGAAGAACTTTTAATCAGGGAGTGTAGAGAGAGGACGAAGGGTAATGGCTTTAAACTGGGAGAGGGTAGATTTAGATTAGATATTAGGACGAAATTCTTTACTGTGAGGGTGGTGAGACACTGGAACATGTTGCCCAGAGAGGTTGTGGACGCCTTATCCCTGGAGCTGTTCAAGGCCAGGTTGGATGGGGCTTTGAGCAACCTGGTCTAGTGGGAGGTGTCCCTGTCCATGGCAGGGGGGTTGGAATTAGGTGATCTTTAAGGTACCTTCCAACTCTGACCATTCTATGATTCTATGATTTGAAGCTAAATTACTACCTGATTGACAGTGCAAACTGATTGACTATGCGCAAATGCATTTCTTTCCCCTGCTTTTTGACTGTTAAAGATTTGATTTTCTTTCCCCTTGGCTTCTCTATAATTTTATTTCACCTCAAGATGCTTATTGACTGAAATCTCAGCAGTCTTGGCACTTGGGAACACAACTGGGTTGTCCTACTCTGTCTCTGGTACTCTGCCATGTAGGAGATCACTGGAGGAAGTTCCTACATGTTTCCCAAACTGAAATTGTCATCTTCCATTCAAACAAGTCTACTACTTGGGACTTCAGGCCATATAAGCAGGTGAGCTTTTAAGCAGTACTTGTGCTAAGCAGTTTGGAAGAGAAAAAATGTCATTCTTTAATGTCCACACCTGTTTCCAGTTATGAATGTTTAAAAGCAAATAGGAGGAAAATAGCAAAATATCTTTTACCTATGGACCATGAAGCTTTTTATACACCCATACAAGCTTTTGACAGTATTTGCTGATAAAAAAACAAACTCCATGGAATAAGATCTCATCTGCTGTGGCACCTTGTCTTTCCACGGGTGGAAGCACTGGAGAAGTGGGCGTGCGGGAATGGTGCCTGGAAGCCTGTGTCAAAGGGGAAGCCTGGACACCCTCCTTCCAAAAACAAGCCACTGGAAAATCCCCAGGAAATAGCTTTGGCCAACCACGCCCTCACCCTATGTCATGCACACGTGCAAAGGCACTAAGTAGCCCTGAGCAAAAATGCTTCCATCGGTTTAACAAAGGATGGATCCACAAACTCTCCAAACTTGAGTCTCCCTTCTAAGCCACTGGCAAGGGACGTAAGCACCCAAGCACTGACATGGAGGTGAAGCTGGAAGCAAGGAGGGGGCAAGGCACAGTCCTCCTCGGACTGTGCCCACAAGGCTGCCCAAGACACAGACATGTGGTCTCCACTAGTGCTAAACTGCCACTCCTTGTGACCGAGTCCGGAGTGAGCTGTCCCCGTGCTCTGATCTGCTCCAGCAACAGCCCAGCTCCTCTCACTCTCAGAGCCAGACACGTGCCGCAGCAGCCCTGCACAGGAGGACCCAGGGGACAGCGAGCTGCCCGGTATTGCATTGCAAAGTAGAGACAGTAAACATAAAGTCATATATTGTTAGACCAGGAAAGCTGAATCCTGCTTCAGAAAAAAAAACAAATGTGAAGACAGAGCACTACATAGTTTGCAGGCCCACATTCAGGGCAAGACATCCAAAGTCTCTGAAATGTGGAAATATAAAAACTCAAAGCCATCAAATGACAAAACCAGGAGGATGCTTTAATGCTAAAACATCCTTTTGAATACCTTAGCAGTTGTTTTCATGCTGTATCGACCACGTGGTAGTAATGACATTTAACTATAACACATGTGTGGTGGCAATACATGATTTTAGTTGCTAAGAGTTTTCTGCAGAAGGTTCTGTGAGGACCTTTGCTGTCTGCCTTAAGCATCCCTTGAAGCCATCATCAAAGGTCCCCTTGCGCATCTTCTTTTTTGATCTTTTGACACAGAAAACCCTTCTTGAATTCATGTATCTACAAAAAAAGCATGAAACCCTACATTAGCACTCCTTCTCTCTTCCCACCCCTATTTTTTGGGGTGAGTGGGGAAGGAAGCAAAGCAACTCAGCAGTTGGCTACAACTAAGCAATGTAATGCTTTCACAATAAAACCTTATTTTTTAGCCACCCAAACTACAGACCCTTAAATCAGCATACCTGTGACAAACTTAGCAAAGTCCCTGTCAACAAGGAAGCAAACAAAATAGACATTTACTTCATGGAAACTCTGAGGATAAGTTTTAAAACTCCTTTATAGCCACTGAGGACATGGGATCAAGTGTTGACATTGACCAGAGGAATTTCAGAATCTTCCAGGACATGACCTTCCTTCACCCCAGGACAGAGAGAGAACCAGCTTGTTTCCTGGCATCAGAATATGTTTTCCCCTACGTGAGGAAATTTGAGCTGTCCTGCTGACATGAGGCTGACTGCATGTCAAACTCGACGGATGGTATTAACTATTTACCTAGTCAGCATCCTAAGTAAATCTTCATTTCAGAAATGCAAAGATAGGATTCTGTCCCAATGAGTTTACAATGCAATTGAGAAAATGGCAGGGACTATTATAAATGACTGGGAGCTGGAGTACACAGGAAAAAAAGTTACAGTGACAAGGTGTCATTCTCATGCTTTTGGTATAGCATGTGAAACTAGCAATGCATGTAAAGGTATTTGTGACGCAGCCTTGAGACGGTTTTATTATGTCACATCACCTCAGTTTTGTCCCTTTGAAACTTTGTGAAACCGGACAATCTGTGAAATCTTCAAAGAGATTTTAAAAGGACAAAACTTAGCCTGAAAAATTGGATAAAAGAGAACTTTTTAAAAAGATTAAATAATAATACTGTACAGAATCCACTGATAACAATTAAATTCCCTTCAATACTAATTAAAATCATACACAGTAATTATTTCTAAAGCAAGACCAGTCTCTCCAAAGACATGTTTGGATACATGTAGTAGAAGAATTCAACCAGTCTTCGAAGTTCTGTCTGTCTTCAACTCAGACATAAATTTAGGGCATTTTAAAATAGACCATAATCTCAATCAGTATTCCTCTAGAAGCAGAAACAAAGTTGGGTTATATATAGCATATCAGCATTTTCAAGCCACTCAGAAGAGATACTTGAAATCAGCTGTCTGGCTTCCTTTTCCTAGTTTTTGTAAACATCTACAAGTCAGCTCCATGACACTTCTATACTCCTTTTTTTTCTGTCTAGACAGAGCCTGGATGCTCCAGGCTTTAGTGTGGCTATCTGATGTCCTACAGTCTGTGGCCATCCACTGGGCAGGGACAGAGGAGTCTCAGTTCCCCAGCTGCCTGGTACAGATTGATATGGAAATCCTGGTGCTCCTGAACAAAGGGTAAGGACTCTTGGGGATGCCAGGTGAAGAAGAAAAAGTCAGCACAAAAATGCATGTACTGTTCACGTGAACAGAAAGGGAGCTGGTAGATATTATAGTCTGAGCTACTCTTGCCTAGCCCTAAAAAATCAAACATATTAGTAAGCATTCAGAGAACTGATATCCCACATGGCTGGATGATGCATATGAAGGCTCCCGTGTGGGAGAGGAACCCCACATTGTGTTGGGGATGAAGAGAGAGTAGTTGGAAAGCAGCAAGTTACTTGTTATGGCCGCAAAAGAATGAGGTGGAAGATTGTGAATTTACACTTCACATTAGTGGAAGATTGTGAAGTTTACTACTATTATTATTTATTAGTAGTATCAGTACTATTAGTATTTCTAATAGCATTTTATATTATAATTATAATTATTATTATTTATTTACTAGTTAGATACTTAACAATTACCCGATTTACTTAAGCAGAGTTGTGTTGTGATGTGTATGCTTGATGGGAGGATTATAAAGAGCCATGACATTAAATTGGTGTAGTCAGTAGGATCCCTCTGGCAAACCACTGTAGCTTGCCAGTAAGAGTGTTTAGCATGGCTGATGAGGTGAAATAATATTAGTGAGCAGTATGACTGGAATTACTGGGACCATTGCTGTGAATTAAAAGCTTGGAGTATGTCATATATGGAAAGATTTAGAGCAACAGCTTCTAAAGGAGGGGTATGATAACCTGCGCTAGGGTTACTGAATGTGTAGAGGAAAACAGAATTGACCCTATAGCAATTTGGTCAGGTTTAAAACGTGGAAAATCACTGCTCTCCATGCAGGAGAAACAGTCTGGGGCCACTCCTGAGAGTCTGGAGAATGTCACAGCTGAGTGGCTCATTCCTTCATCAGGTACGCAGCAAGTATTAGCCACACGTGACTCAGGAAGACCCATTCCCTTCCTCGGTTTCCATGTCAGGGTTTGGGGAGCTGGGGCAAGGATGGCTCTGGATGCAGAGGGTGCTGAGACAACCTGCAGGGCTATGGTCTGCCTCTACAGGTCACAATGGCCTCTACATTATGGAAATGTATCACATTTGGCCAAGTTGGGACACCTTGTAACAAGTTTTGCTATGCATTTTTGGCCATTTCTTCTGGTTTGTCATGTGGAACAACGAAACATCTTCTTTTATGCTACTGTCCATATAATGAAAAACATGTTACTGTTCTTGTTCTGAGGAGCAGGATGAAGCCACTGGTACTGTTTGTGTTTATGTTGAGTGCTCTTTGTGTTTGTCTGTGTTATCTGTGTGGCTGGCCATGTGTAAATATGCATATATGTGTTATACACACGTGCTCCATGTGCATGTGTCTGCTGGGAACACACACTCAGCCTCACTAGCAGCTGGACCTGGGGACATGGAGCTGCTGCAGTGTCTCCTCTCTTGGGCTGCTAGGTCTATTCTGATTCCCCTAACTGATGGTTTCTCATGAAATCTGATGGCTTTTGCAGTCCTTCCTCAGTTAGCTTCTTCATGTCAAAATGTCCTGGATGAGGGGATCGAGTGCACCACTCCCAGTAAGTTTGCAGATGACACCAAGTTGGGTGGGAGTGTTGACCTGCTTGCGGGTAGGAAGGCTCTACAGAGGTATCTGGACAGGGTGGATCGATGGGCCGAGGCCAATGGTATGAGGTTCAACAACGCCAAGTGCCGGGTCCTGCACTTGGGTCACAACAACTCAATGCTGCACTGCAGGCTTGGGGAAGAGCGGCTAGAAAACTGCCTGGTGGAAAAGGACCTGAGGGGTACTAGTCAACAGCTGGCTGAATATGAGCCAGCAG
>VZSZ01001513.1:167-24954 GCA_013398815.1 Ibidorhyncha struthersii
AAGATGCAACTGGCTTTCTGAGCTACAAGCGCACATTGCTGCCTCATGTCCAGTTTGTCATCCACCAGTACCCTCAAGTCTTTCTCTGCAAGGGTGCTCTCTCTGTACATTGTTTAAATCTTCCTTTTCTGGCCAATGTACTTGTAAAGGTCCTTCTTCTTCTTTTTCTTCTTCTTTGTATCCCTTGACAAACTCTGCTTCAACTGTGCCTTAGCTTTCCTGATCCTATCCTTGCACATCCAGGCAGGATCCTTAATATTCTTCCCAGGATACATGTGTCTGGTTCCACTGCCTGTAGATTTCCTTGTTACACTTTAGTTTGACCAAGAGGTCCTTCCTGAGCCATGCTGGTCTCCTGCTTTCCTCACCCAATTTCTTGCATGTGGGAATTAAGAGATTATAGAAGCCAAAACTTCGAGGACAGCAGCAGCCACAGAGACAAGTGTTCACCTGTTCAATTCTTCTCTTCCTTTGTAAACCCCTTCCTCTGACTGGGAGGATAGAGAAGACCACCTCTGCTCCTGATCCTTTTAATATCACTTCAAGGGATGAATAGTCTCTTTTGATGGTGCTAAATTGCCTCATCACAGTATCATTGGAGCCTACAGGGAATAATGGTAATCTGAGGGTTCACCAGGCTCAACAGCCTCTCAGTGACATTGTGAAGGCGATCTCCTCCTGGTAGGCTTCACTAGAGAAGTTGTCTGGATGGCAAATGGGTGCCTTGGTGCCTCTCAGTAAGGAATCTCCAATTACTAATAATTCGCATGCTGGTCTGGTGGCATTGGCTCTAACGTATACATCTGCTCACATTCTCAGATGCTTGCACTCCCTGTTGAGCTCTTCTGGTAACTTAGCTTCTTGTTTAAAAAGTTCTAGCTGGGCATACTCCCAGTTACAACATCCACTGCTGCCTTCAGGTGTTAGGGGGACTTCTAGGTGCTGGAGGTCCACCCAACCTAAGGTTTGGACAGCTATTTCAGTCCTTGGGAGATCTGTTTGGGTAGAGAAGTCAGCATGGGTAGGCTGTAGTGCTCCTGTTTGGGTTTCAGCCTCACCCTTGCAGTTGCAGCAGGTGGAGACAATTTTCAGTCAGCAGGACACAATCTCCTTGTAGTTCTCAGAAAAAAAGTGGCCCGCTTACTTATAAAATGACCATTCTTTTGAAAGTTGTTGACATTCTAAGACTAATGCCCCTGAGGCCTCAAACTTCTGGGCAGGCTTGCACTTTGAGTTGCACTTTGTACTTTGAGTAACCAGCAGGGCCACAGCCTAAGCTTGTTAGGGAGGAGAGCAGGATCGTCATCTCTTTCTGCTCTGGATGAGCCCACTGAGGTGGCAGACTCAACTTCTCCTGTGCCACCAGGATGGGACAAAAAAGCATCTTGTGATGATTAGCATCTATAAACAATGAAAAGGATTTCCCAGCTTGCAGGAAAGATGGACCAGAGAAGACGTGTTCTCACAGACCACAGCCTTGTTCCTCAATACTTCTTCTAGCTGGTTACGTTTGCATGAAGAACTTCAGTAAAGCTAATACATCAGCCAGCTACCTGTACCAGTTCTCAGTAGTAGCTATTATCTTTATACAGATCTCGTACTAGTTACTGTTGCAGTGGCTGCTACAAAGCTGTTCCTAGCAGTCTCCTCTTGGCTTGACCAGACGTATTTTCCCAGCCCACAGACACAGCACTTCTCTCCCAGGCTATTGAGTTGAACAGCACTGCAGGCTAACAGCAAAGGCCAGCTGATTTGCAACTTGCATCTGCCTGGACCAGGCCTTCACAGATGCTCCAGCACTTGGAAGAGACCCTCCTCGCTCTGCCCAAACTCCCATCAGTTAGCTCTGTCCTCAGCCTCCTAAGGCTTAGTTGTCCTCGTCTTTATTGTCCAAATATTTAGGCCAGGGTTTCATAAAGCTCCCAGGAACTGATCCAAATTCTGAAGGGAACAGAAGAGCTGATTCCCACTGGTTCTACATCAAACCTGGCCCTTACAGGAAAAAACACTCGATGCAGTACAGAGGGTGTTGACTCAGAAGGCTGACAGAAAATTGTTTACTTTATTCATTTGCTTCCTGAATTTAAAAGACAAGATAAAATCATAGGAATCTATTCAAAGAAATGGGTTTTTTCCATACCTCCCATTCATATTGTTTGCAAAATGTATGTAGTCTTTTAATTCCAGTTACTCCTACAGAGCAGCCACAAGACACTGCTGAAATCTGGGAGCATCACCTGGGTACAGGGACTGCCCAGGACAGAAGATGTACTACTGAAATCACAGAGTCCTCTTAGACTAGAGATGAAATGGGCAGGAACCAGACAGAGATTTTTATCTCCCTTGACCCATGTTGCTTGGGAAATGCATTTCCTCACACAGCTGGAAAACCCAGAGGGAAACGCAGGAGGCCAGAAGGCAGCTATTCAGGGCACCACGTGGCCAAAGCCACGCAATGTCCAGAGAAGGAGCCACCCCACAAACGCAGCAGGCTGGGAACTGCCTGCACCAAACACTGCCCATCACAACTCTTGCTCAAGCAGGCTCTCAAGTGGGAGCCTGTCCTGCCTTGTACCTCTGCAGAGTCACTTTCCCAAGGAAAGGCCATGGCCTGGGCTTCTGCAGGAGGGGGCAGCCAGTGCCTTTGGTACATGCAATGCTATTAGGCTTCAGTGACACCCTTCAAGCACCAGACCACAGCATGTACCACTGTGTTGAAGCTTCATGCTGTGGACACAGCGGAGACCTTGGTCCTTGGAAAGAAGAGCCAGTGTGAGAGGGCAGGCCAGCGCATTTGCCAACCAAGCACCAAGCTGCAAAGATGGGGTCAGGCTCGATTTTTTGGGGAGTCCCCCTTGTTCCCATTGCACAAACACCATCCTGAGTGCTCCAGGACAGAGAAGTCATGGGGAGGCCTCCTTCTTGTTTCCCTCTCTACTCTCCTGCAAGCCACGAGTGGCACAGGAGGGGAGCATCCCAGGGCAGAGCTGGGAGAGTGGAGCAGAAAGGGGGATGAGTACGTGATGTGGAGCAGGGCTTTGTCCCCACGCTCGCTGGGCCATGCAAGTGCCTACGGAGACCTGGATGGGAAGAAACACGGGTGTGTGGAGGACCAGGTGCTGGAGGCAGCTCTCAGTGCATCCCTGAGGCTGGGCGTGAGTGGCCAGGAGGCAGCAGCTGAATGTGCCTTGCACTCTGGCTGCTGAGACTCCTTGACCCAGGCTAGGCTTGGGCAACCGACTAACCCTCCCGGCTCTGCCAGGGCACTGCCAGGCCGGTGGCGTGAGTGCACGCGCCATTGCTGACAGCACAGCTGCAGGACAAGGCTCCCGGCCAAGACCAGAACACACACGACACAAATGCAGATCAAGGAGAAAACCTCACTTTGACTGCATTCAGGGACAGCTGAAAAGTGGCAGCTCCTGAGAGATGCAGGACACCTGCGGTGTCTTTGTCCTGCAAGACCTGGCAGGCACTTAGCCAAAGTGACCCAGAGAAGGCCAGGCAAGGGGTCATGCTCAGTGTGGCCAAGGAAGGCAGCCAGCACCTCTGGCACATGGAGGGCTGCTACACTTCAGCACAATGCTTCAAGCAACAGACTACCACACATGCCACTACATCGAAGCTTGATGCTGTGGACCCAGCCGAGACCTTGGTCCTTGAGAAGAAAAGCTGGCTTGAGAAGGCAGGCCAGCCCCTTTGCCAACTGCCACCTTGCACTGAGCTGCAATGATGGGGTCAGGCTCCCTGTCATCGGGGCTCCCTCTTGTTCCCATTGCAAAAACACCATCTGTTCACAAAACAACAGGCCCAGCAGGGCACCTCCTCTAGCTGGCTCGCTCACCAGCTGTGCAGGAAGTTACCCTCAACATGCTCCAGGAACTTCCTAGACTGTTCCCTCTCTGCTGTATTGTATTTCCAGCAGACATCTGGCAAGTTGAAGTCCCCCATGTGAACAAGGGCTACCTACTGATCATGAGACTTCTCCTAGCTGCTTACAGAATATTTCATCTGCCTCTCCATCCTGGTTGGGTGGTCTATAACAGACTCCCACCATGATACCTGCCTTCCTGGCCTTTCCCCCCAATTCTCACCCATAAACACTCAACCCTTTCGTCAGCATCATAAAGATCCAGACAATCAAAACATTTCCTAACATACAGAGCTATTCCACCACTTCTCATTCCTTGCCTACCCCTTCTGAAGGGTTTCTAGCCATCCATTGCAGCACTTGTATTCAAAGTTCTTGAACGCTCTTGAAAATCTAGAAGGCTTAGCCCTCTATTCACTAATAAAATACACAAACCTGTATTTTCAGCACTGTATTTTCAGTTCGATGTCATGAACTTCAGGCGATTTTCTGAAGCCTGGAATAAAAAGTAGTTAGAGCACAGTCCAAGATTTACAAAACCCCTATCAACTCTTAAATTCTCAAGCTTTTTCAGAAGGAAGCAAAAGGTAGTTTAGGGATCAACATATAAAATGTTCAGGTACAATGATCATGACTCACCGGATCCTTGCTTCCTTATCATTTGCTCTGTCCATCAAGTGCTTTAAGTTTTCATGGAATTTTTGATTACCACCAAAGGCCATGTCTCAATGACTTCCTTGTTCCAGGCAACAGAAAAGCTCAGAGCACTGAGGTAGATATCTGCAGTGTACAAAAACCTTTCTAAAAATTAAACAGTAGTCTCTGCCACAGACATGACTGTAGTCTAATCTCTCAAAACTTTAAAAAGCAGTTTCTTGGTATTCCATATTTTGGTTGTCCATTTCAAAATCCAAGGGTTAGCTAAGCACTCAGGGCTAGCTAAACACTCAAGTGCTCTTCAGTACACAAGAAAATTGAAGTGTAGTCTGAAAAATAACTTACATCTCAAACTAGCCTGTGCTGGTTTTGTCTGGGATAGTTAATTTTCTCCCTAGTAGCTGGTATAAGGCTATGTTGTGGTGAAAACAGTGTTGGTAACACAGGGATGCTTTAGTTATTGCTGAGCAGTGCTTACACAGAGCCCAGGCCTGTTCTGCTCCTCATACTGCCCCACCAGCGAGTAGGCTGGGGGTGCACAAGAAGTTGGGAGGGGACACAGGCAGGACAGCTGAGCCCAGCTGACCAAAGAGATATTTCATACCATATGACATCATGCTCAGTATATAAAGTGGGGAAGAAGAAGGAAGGGGGGATGTTCACAGTGATGGTGTTTGTGTTTCCAAGTAACCAGGAGCCCTGCTCTCCTTGTTCTGCTTTGCTTGTGCAGCTTTTGCTGTACCTATTAAACTGTCTTTATATCAACCCACAAGTTTTCTCACTTTTACCCTTCCAATTCTCTTCCCCATGACACCTGGGCAGGGGGGGAAGCGAGCAAGCAGCCATGTGGTGCTTCATTGCCAGCTGGGGTTAAACCACAACATAGTGAATGGTTTTGAGGGTTTTTTTTTTTGTTTGGTTGGTTTTAGTTCTTTTTTTATTTATTTATTTTAATAGTACTTTTAGATTCCACAGCCTTTAATGACAACAGGATAATATTTCAGAGGCAAGTTGGAAGCCCCACAGATGTTCAGTAAAGCTGTATTTTGAGTGAGGTTCAAATAGATGTGGTAATAAGGTATGGAACAGCCTAACGTATAAGAAAAATAAGAATTGAGCACCTGACAACTGAACACATCCTTAAAACTATATGACTACAGTTACTAACACTCATCCTAAGAAAGAGGAATATATTCTTAGAAGATATACTATTTAACTTGATAAGACAATCAACGAAGCTGTACAGTGGCTTAATTCTGACATAACTAATCCTGCAATCTTAATGTTTGAAATAGCCTTCAAAAAAACGATTAAAAAACTACTGAAAAAAAATGGGGGTGTAGTTTTAAGCTAACAGTTGTTAGAATTCCAAGTCTCAAAAAGAAGTTCTGAAGAAAACTTTAGTTTGAATAGAAAGAAAACAACTTGAAAAAAAATTTTACTTGCAGTAGTTCTGTAGATCTGTAACAGCATAAGCAAATGAACACATCTGCTTATGAAGCGAAGTGCTAGGAAACCTAACTAGAAGTCTAGCAACCAATTTCGTCTATTAACATTGTTCTCAAGCAAATATACCCTGTTTTTTATCTTATCAAATGCTCTACAGCTAGGAATGATCACCTCTACCAAACAGAATGTTGTGACTAAAGAACTAACCATAAATCTTCCTTTTCTAGATACCTACCCAGCAAAATTAAAGACACATTTATTGCATACGTCACAGTAGCTGTAATGGCTTTTATTCCAGGCAGCACAGACAACAGACTAATCCATGGAGACCCCAAGTAGATTTCCCAGTTAGAAACATGTGCATAGAAGTCTCTTCACTCCATTGTTATCATTAGGTGTATTAAGCATGTAACAATAACACCTGTTAAATAAGCAAACATAACTGCAATGTTGAGGTAGCATTTCAAGTTTCATGTTTTCAAGTTCCTTGCCGTTCAAGAAGATTAAAACTGTTCAGCAATTCTCAAAATAACAGCTTCCATTATTTAATCCAAAACTGTAGGAAAGGGAGAAAAAAGGCAAGTTTTAGAAAACTATCTTTATTTTTTGTCTTACATTTAAACAGGGATGTATTTCATTTTTTAACACCCACCCAATGTTGACTTCATTAGTTTAGACAGGAACAAAAGGATATAAACGCAAATCATATTGGCATAACCTGAACATACCTGCATTAGTACTGACCACTTTGCTACAAGAAAACCTTTTTCAGCATTAAAATCAAGCACTTAAAAAAATATTGCTGAAAAGAAAGTGCCTAGATACTGGTCATTTCAGCAAATAAACAACTTTTATATATTCAAATATTTTAAGTCCATAATATACACACTTTCTTGTTATATGTATGGAGTTCAGATAATACAAACTGTACAGGTCAAAAGCCTCTGAAAACAAAACTAATCAAGTGTGTGCGACATACATATACCACATGGACTTACAAATCTTACAAAGCAACAAATTTGGTCAAGTACTACAAAGAACAATGTGTGCTCATATGAGTATGGTCAAGTAACCTTTTCAGCTCAAATAAAAACAAAGCAATAACTTCATGAGTTTGAGATAATCAAAACCACAAACTGGTGGAGTGGAAACTTACGACCTGTTATACAGTATGTTTTTGTAGACCAAGTTCAGTTTTTTTAAAACAAAATCATAAACAGTAATAATGACAAAGACCAAAGTATACATATGAGCACATAATCCAAACAATGAAATACACTTTTGGCTGTTAAGGAAAAATAAATTACAAAATACAATTAAAGTCCTTGTAAATGTAATAATGAATTCAAAGGTGCACATTTATTTTAATACATGTTTTAAATGCTACAACAAAACAGATTAAAAATAAATACATATGCCAAAAGGCGTGTGTGGACAAGAAAAAGCTAATTAGCTCTAGAAGAATTATAAAAAATGGAGATAATCTGAGTTTTGGTCAACAAATCTGCCTAGTCCCTTCCATCTTTCACACCCCTTCTTCAATAACTGGCAGCTAAACATGACAAAAGCACACCTCTGTCATTATGGCTTTAAAAGAAGCATATATAGTCTGAAGACAAAAATACAAAATGGGCTGCCTTATCTATAAAACTGCTGGTTTCTTCACATTGCAGGCACTTCGTTGGACTGTGGGGAAGTACCTGATACATCCTTGCCATCCTATTATAGTAGTGACATTAGACTGAAAGACAAGAAACTTCCAGGGAAAAAAGAAATTGGGAATTTTGGGGTGCTATGGGCTAGTACACAGAGAAAGGAGAAGTCTAACTCACTTCCATTTCATTTCTTTTCTAAATTTAAGAGTAAAATAATTTACTAACAGATTAACATTACATGGCACACCCATATTTTGTTGTCAATCATCAATTACCCTGGTGAACACACAGGCTTTAATACTTATTCAACTTCAACCATAATCACATTTATTTCTTCTTTTATAATTCCTCTTTTGAAGGTATTTCAATCTTAGTAACATTACTGGAAGCAAAACTTAAATTATACAAACTTCTGTATTCTTTGTACAAACACTCTTGTAATTTCTACTGTACTGCAATTCCACCATAGGTGTAACAAAAGCAGGTTTGCAAATCCAGAGGCTACTGGAAATACTTTCTGTTCATTAACATCACCAAGATTTAGAGAACTGTCAACAGTTAAATCAGCCTTCTCCGTATCTCTAGACAGTGACTGTACAATGATATCACAGAGAGGGTTTAATGCTGATACAATTTGACTACAGTATCACCAGTAATACTGGAAGAAAAGAAAAAAATCCATGCCTGTGTTAGAAAAGAAATTTGATTATTTTTCTATATGGTTGTGCATTTTTGAAGAAAACTGCTTTTGATACACTGCTACAAACTCAAATAACAGATTTATGTCATCTGTCTTCAGCTAAGACACGGCTAGTATTTCATAGGACAGAAGAAATACTTTTCAGGTTTAGTTTTGCTGAGGATACTGTTCATCTGTACCATTTCATTGGTCCATTTGTTGATAGTCAAAAAAGCACTCATATTTGACAAAACCTTAAAGCTTTCAAAATAGATGAATTAAGAAAAACAAAAGATAGATGCAGGAGAACCAAACCAAAGCACACGGGCATAACATTACTTTTAAGGGAGTCCTTGGAAAATGTGTGGTCATTACAAAGGGTTGGTTTTTTCTCTTTAAGATCACAAGACGGCATGTGAACAAATAAGCAATTTCCCATATTCTGCTTGGTTCTAGTCATTTGTGGCGCTGAATGGTTTTCCTTGTCCTCTGCTTGAAAAAACAGCAGCACCTGCAGATGTGACATGAATTATATGATATAAAAAGAAATCACAAAACTAAACTCTGTTTACTGTATTTGTTTCACATGAAGTAGTTCAGGTATAGCCAGCACCACAAGGAATACACTAAGCTCTATTGCAGATGATTGATTTATTAGTGAAAGAAACTGAAGTAGAGATATTTTTAGCACATTTCACCTTTTTTTTTTTTTTTGAAAAAAGTATCAAATGAAAAAAAGCTACAGTAAAAATAACTATTAAGTTTAGAGTATTATGTGAGGGTGTCAAAAGCATGGGCATTATAGGCTGACCTGAAAATGTATTTATAAGAATAAGGAATGTTCTATTACCTGACTACTCTTTCATATTAGTTGGTATTATGCCAAATACAAGCTTGAACTTTTTGACCTAAGCATATTGAACTATACTGACATTCTTTCTTCTGCTCTTATTGCATACTACATGAAGGAAACTAAAATTGACAAATACTGCAAATTTCACTGAGCAAAAAGACACAATCTTAAAGTAAGTGAAAAAAAAACCCACTACAAAAGGAAAAAGAATTGGAGGGATTTAGAGACAGAGGAGGACTGCAGAAGTCCAGGAAGTATTTTTGAAAACAAATTAAAGGGGAAAGCAACAAATACACAATGAAAATGTTTTCACTTGCATGTAATGTTAGCCTTATTTTAAGCAACTACCAGCTCGTCACCACCACCTTTAAAATTAAAGCTTCCAGTTAGTAAAGTATTCACAGTTTGCAATCAAAAGTGAAGATGCAAGCTGTCTACCTTAACAGAGCTTGCCCCATGGAGTTCTGCAGTTTGGTTATTGAGTATAGCACTTGCAGTGCTATATACTCAAGAGTCTTTCTTAAACTATGAAGTACAACAGAAGTGAAAACATAAATGTACTACATCAATACTATCAGTAAGTCCTTAAGTTCACCAAGCATCTTATGTCACTAAAATTCAAAAGGAATCCTGTTGGTTTAGTTTGGATTATGGGAAATGGGGAAAGCACTTGATAACCAGGGAGAATAAAGATCTAAAAATAAGGTTCTACAAGGTGTGAGAACAATATCCAAAGTAAGGGGAGACAGAAGTTACCTTTTCAAAATATCCAAGGGCACCCTTTCGCTCAGTCACTGAAAAAGTAGCAGTGGGCAGAGGCAGACCAGAGCTGCTCTGAGAGTTACATAACTTTCAGTAGAAAAAAACATTGGTTATTGATGGAGAGGAAGCCCCAAATTAAAATTCAATAGGGGAAACTACATAGATAAGTATTTTTTACAGCTAGTAGAAATATCATACGGTACTTATTAACTTTAAAGTACTTCTAAAAGAGGCATAATTGTTTTGGAAGGCTAGTAGCCACCAGCTGCAACTGAAATTCCCCCATAACTACTAACCCTTTTTCTTAGCATCTGTCTACAACCACTAACATCCATTATCACTTAAGCTTTAAATTATATGCAGATGTACGGGGTCCAATTTAGTATAATCCTTCTTTCACCCCAATCTTTTCCCAAGTATTTTATATATGTGTATACAACAAACATCATATCAAAACAAAGCTTTTTACAGTGGTCCCTCCCTTTCAACGTGAATTATTATCCTATGATCCTGTAAATGAGGAAATCCTACCCCGGACTGTGATGGTAAATCACTTTTGTACCTGTTTCAGGTTAGGAGGCCTCAAAGAAAGCTTACAGAAAAAATTTGTCTCGATTCATAATTTTAGTCTATACAGAACATAAGTCACATAAGCAACTGTCAGAAGATGAAAATGTGTCAGACAGTTAATTTATGTTCTAGAAAAACAATCTAGAATTTTAATGCTTCATTCTTTAACTATGTTTTGCTTATATGGAGTATATCTCAAGGAACAGCAGATCACACTTCTTAAATGTTTAGGACTGCTTGGGTCCTCTGTGTAATTCAAGGACACTTTAGGTTTTCGTGCTTTCCTTCCCAGAAAATTTTAACCCATCGTGGCTGCACATCTTACACTGTCCTTTATTCCTTCTCCATAGCCTATTTAGTTTGCTACTTCTCTGTCAACCAGAGAAGGGCATCATGCAATGGGTAATTCAAGAGTTCTATCTTTAACCAACATAAAGCACTGCTTTTTTCATCTTCTGGTTCTTCTGGAGTTGGCATAATACTATTACAAAGAGCATAATTTCTATTAACAGGTTGTTTGGTTTTTCTTTTTAATTATAAGAACTATTGAACGGCAGGGAATTTCACTAAGTGCTGAAGACTGTTACTTGGTCTGGGAGAATAAATCCCTTATTAATATATAATATATCTAAAAAGTATTAAAGGAATGCAAGTTCCATAGAGCATTGTAAACCACAGGACCAGCTTGCACTTAACAAACCATATATTCATCATCTTAGAAGTGCTAGACCTTCCAAGGCCAAATAAATGTCATTTTAAAATATATTCACAGTTACATAGGAATAAGACAGGTCAAACTACACTGCCTGATAATAAATTTTACGAAAGAAATGTAACCCTGAGATTAGAGATCCATAGCGCATAATCTCTTGAAGAGTATAATTTATAACAGAAATGCAGACATGTTCCTAAGAAAACTGTCACTAGAGGGTGTCATTATCACTTTTATATATATCACATTGCTTGAAGCCATATTTAAAGCTACAGATAGGGGTGTTATTAATAAGTATTAAACCACAAAATTATCCTATTATTCAATACGCATGCAAACTACATAAGAGTAGATATGCTTTGAAAATCTCCAATTCTAGGAGATCAACTTTTTTCTTTTTAAAGAAGGCATTTAATGACTGCTAACCTCTTTCTCCACAGGGTATAAAACATTTTTATAGCAGGCAGTGTAATACCAATTTATGAAACTCAAGAAACAACTTTTCCTGTAGCAATCTCAGTGTTATGGTTAAAAACATTTCTTGTCCTACTTAAAACATTGTCATACCTTTTTCCTGTTAAATACAGAATTTGAGCAGTCCCTTGACATAACATGCTAAAGTATGTTCAGTCCTCATTTGTGTTTAGATAGTTATGTTTTTACATATGTCATCTAGCATGTGGCAGCACTTTACTGCAGGATTATTAATAGCTGTTTAAGTGTCAAAAATAATGCAAAATGCAAAAAGGACAGACCATATAATCTTTTCCTGTTTGCCCTTCTCTGTCCTCCCTAGGCAGAGCCTTTCAGTTATCCAAATTACACAGGCTTCATAGAAGCAACTATTTTGATGGCTAGCACAGAGTTAAGGAAAGAAAGGCTAATTGCTCAGTGATAACTAGAAGACCATCTATAGAACATAAGATCTACAAGTGCTAGAGCAAAAAGGTGAGTAGTTAACCAAACAGGTTAGCTTTCTCTCTGCTTTACAACTCTAGTAAGTAGCTTTCAGTCCTATTTCATGTTACTTTCTACAAAAAAACCAACACCAAACCCACAAAAAACAAAAATCCCAAACATCCCCCCCAAAAAAACCAAACAAATCAAACATCAAACATGATAGCACACCCTTTCTTCAGTCTTGTAAACCAAGATATAGTCATGCTGAGCTTCTACAACTATGAAAAAAATCTAGAAGAAAAAAATAAAGCGTTTCTAAAAAATATTCAAGTTTGTCTCCTTAGAGTATGAGAAAATGTTACAAACAGAAAATAACAGCAAGAGAGGTTAACTTTGTTCATATTTTCAGACAGAGAAAAGATTATGAAAGAGGAACAAAGTGAGATTCTTTTGATAGAATAATGTCTTCTTAAAATAAAAAATGTCTTTATCACAGACATGAAAGATACTGATACTTGCATTTCCTTACACTCTTCAACAGTGTAAAATCTGTAAATGGATCTTTAAACAATTCACAATAGCTTTTGATAATAAGCTTGTAACTATCATTTTAAAATGTAAAATTACCTGAACCTGCTAAAGTATTGTTACTGAGAAGAGATGTGTACCTGTACATTGATGTCTGATAGCGATGCTGGGGCAGGAGTGCTAGTGGGGGTGTGTGCATGTGTGTTGCTTTAATTACTGCCAAAATATAAAAAAAAATTCTACCCCCCAAAAAAACAGTGAATGAGGAAACTGTGGTTTAAATAGACACCGCTGGAAAACTACTTTGTGTGTTTCATATTGAAAAAGAAAACTAATCTAAAGAGTAGGATATTGAAACTACATATTTTCTCTGTAATACAACCAGTAAAGACTAGGCCAAAAAGGTCAAGGATAGCATATTTGTCCATCAATTATTCATATCAGAAGAAATTAACTTCTACATTTTCAAAGCAGCTGCAGCAGCTTGGCTTCTGAGAATTTTCTTACTATCTATAGATAACTAAGCATAGGTTTAATTGTGCTGAGCACTACTCAAAACTTTATAGAAATTTAATCTTTTTCTGTGTGTCCATAAACCCAGCAGAAGGAAGGTTATCACTGCACTTATCCAAAGGGACAGGATAAGGAATTTCTCTACGTGCAGCCCATCAACATCCTTGCTCTTTGGGGTCTTTTTCTGTTTGATATAGAAAGAAAACTGAATTCTTGCCAGAAAAATAATAATACAGTAGTCTGCAAAGATGGCAGATAAAGAATTGGTCTTCTGAGTGTTCACAGAAAGTTAGTGCAGCACAACAGACATCTCCGTTCACAATTTTTAACTACACATGCACATAAATCTTACATACCAAAACCAGAATGCGCAGAACAATCACTTCAAGAAAAAAAGTGTACTTTGAGAAATTTCCCCTTATCTAAAAGTTAGAAAAATGGGCCCCACAAAACTTATTGCTATTAAAGAATGCATACCGGATTTTTCTGCTACTAATACATCCTTCATACTTGAGTGCCTCTATTTTATGATAAACTAGATTCATATCCTTGTAAAATCCTATTCCAAGCACAATTATAAAAGAAAACATGTTGAAAGTTATACTGCCTTTAGCTATCAAGAATATTTTTCTGTATTACTTGGCAAGTCTGAGCTTACTTCTCAAATATATATACATTAGTTGTCCAACCCATGTCAACAGACCTTAATATTTTCCCCTTTCATTACACTAACTTTAAGGAACCCTGAAGTTAAGTTTTAGTAACCAGTTAGCAGGTTGTCAACGACTAATACTCTGGTAAATACTACATTTACAGAGATAATGGGCAAAGTTCAAACATTTGCTAGTATTTATTACTTGTTCATATAAGTGAGTTATTTTCTAGATGTTAAAATACTAGCTGAATGCTACAACATCTGAAAATAATGTTTTCCCCTCTAAAACAGGACAGCAAGTAAGAAAAAAAATCTACTACCCATTAAAAAGGATTAAATAAAGTACACCACAGACTACACAACTTAAAAGCAAGCAAGATTTGAAGCAGGCAAAATAGCTCCTGAAGGTGGCTGTTTGTAGAAACAGTTAATTGTTTCATAACATTAAAAAACATGTTTCGTGATTTCCACATGCAATTGTCATTTTAAAGTTCTCTGAAATTAAGTTTTAAACCAAATAACAAGAACAAAGGCCCTGGGGCTATTTCTGCCTGCGCTGTAGAACTCACCACATGTTCAATACTTTCTGGCAGCTACACAGAAAGAGAGTAAGGGAAAGAAGAGAATCAGAATACGACACAGAGCAAAAATTTTACATCTGTCATACGTAACTTTTCATAGAACACTATCTTAAAAATTTCAAAATTAGTTGAAATATTAAAAATGCATGCACTTGTCTAGTATCAAGATACATGTTATTGAAGGCTTAGCCTAAAAAGCACAAGCTATAGAAAGTCTGTTATTTAAATATTTAAAGCCAAATTTAAGTATAGCACAATAGTTTTGCCCCTCACCAGTGGCTATTCAGTTTAGACAGTGTTTTTTTAATAACTACACAAGAAAAATTTTGAAGTAGCTGAGCACACAAGATCCAAAGAATATAAAAAGATGGACATACTTAGTTTCATCCATTACTTCTACTTCTGCAGGAGCTGTGATAGGTGCATTTGAACGGCCTGCAGTTGGGTCATCTGTGTTCAGTTCTCCATTTGTTGAGCTTACTACCTGAAATCACCAGAAATACCTGATATTATGCTAGTGCCAGACATACATTTGTCAATTTGTAAAGTTACAATACTTCTTCAAAAATCAGTAGTTTTTGTTAATTCTGTCATTCTTTTTATTCCAATAAGAGTATCTTCTCCAGGTTTTATTCCTGCCTCCCTGTGCTCCTGCCATTTTTCTTTCTTATCTAGTAGTGGAACTGACATCTACATGGCAAACTTGAAACTGAGTGGACTAAGCAAACCAATTATGTCGGTTTGCTGATCTCCCTCTTGCCTCTTCAGAGCCTTAAGGGAAGGCACTAACCCCTTTTCAAATATCCATTCAGTCAGTCTTACCCTGTATCTCTGCTTCTTTAGTGTATTTAAGCTCCTTAGTTTCCTTCTTTGTGTGGTCCGGTTCAGTTTTATCTCAGAGTACTCACCAGAAGAGGGGGAAAACTAAGATGTTCTCTAGACCTAAGAGTGTAGGTGGTGTTTGGTTTACACTCTTAGAGCACAAGAACACTTACTGCCGTCAAAAAAAAAAAAAAAAAGATTCAAATTAATTTTAATTAATTTACTCTCAAATTTCCTTTGTAAATTTCTTGAGCCACTAGGACAGCTCTGGTTCTCTGGGAAGGTTTGTTTTGACTTTAAACGAAATGGAACTTAATATTCTCTCAGTTCCTGTCAGCTTTCTTGCATGACAAATAGAGCTATTCCAGAGGCCTCTCCCTCATTCACCTCACAGAATCTGCCAGGAAGATGGTCAACTGGATATGGACAAGTGCATATCTCGTCAGGGCAGCTGACACTGCTAACTGACCCATCAAAGTATCAAGAGGTCTGCTAGCTATAAAGTAGCAGCAAATGCTTGGCCAAGCAACATTGCACAAAAATATCGTTCTGACCAAATAACGTAAGAGCCTGCAGAAAATATCTGCAAAACATCATCAGCTACAGGAAGGTGGACCAGTAGTGGTTCATAGTTCAAGATTCTTACCAGCTGTTGCCTAAAGGTCAGAGATTAAAGTAGAAGAAAGCAGAGGGAAGGAAAGTCATCACCATAATGTTACAAATCCCCCTCACCCTTCCAAGCTCTACTCTTAATGTACCAGCTATGTCTCATCTGTAACCAGAGCTAACAGCCTTGCCTATTGAGGTTTGCTTTGTGGTTCCTATTATAACTAAGTACAGAGCTTCAGAAGTTTGCTGAACTTAACCATTTTCCATGCTATATGCCTACATCAGGCTGAGTTTTCTTCTTTTTTGAGTTTCACTAAAATAGTAACCATTGCCAAAACACGCCCCCCCCAGTCCAATAACACCACAAATGGAAAGGTGTCCTAGACTGCAAGAATCCAATTACTTAAATTTTGGTCACTATAACTGGAGAACTTCTGGGAGACTGGACTTGATTTCTGTGATGATGGGTAAGTCAGTGGAGTTTCAACCAGGTGGCTTAAGCTTCATTTCAGATCATTGGGAATGGCAGAAGCACTAAACATTGAGTGACAGAAATAGGTACGAATGGTACTTTTAACAAATTATAAGATGGTGGGTCAAGCATCTTGAACTACACACCTTGGGTTAGTAATTTTTTTTTTTTTTTACAAGTATGTTAATATTTGTTGTCATCATTGTCCATATTTACTGGTAAAGGGAAATACTATAAGCCCAACCATCTCACCAGGTATCTTACTGTGCAGATAACTTCATTGCTTCTTGTGAAATTTCCAGTTGTAACAGTGATATGCAGAGCAGGAACACACGGTGTTTGCATGGGAATTACTTTCTAAATGAGACAGGATTGTTCTTGAAAATGTAAGGGTAAAAAAATTTTACTCAACTTGTCCACCGAATGAGTTTTGGATCCAGAGGATCCAAATCATTACTTCATAGATCGTAAGTACAGCCTGCACTTATCCGTACAAAGAAATGCCACACAATTAAGATTGTAGTCAACCTTGCCTGCAGTCCTAATCATTCAGGATTTCTGCTCCCCATGATCCAGACTTAATATGAACTTTTCTAAAGAGATCCTCAGATGCTCATGGTTTAGTAACAATGGCTGATCAGAAACAGAAGCCTGTCTTCAGTTTGCTCAAGTAAGGGAAGGGTACATCAAGAAACAACAAGACAGCTATATGCCCCTTTCTGGATGGGAAGCAAACCCACACACCTTAACATTCCTGATCGTTGTAAAGAACAAGTGACAGTTTGCACAGTTCCTACAAAGAGCAAATATAAACTTTTATGACTTTTACTCAAATATCAAACACACTGCTAAACTCTAGCATCTATGGAGCTTTCATATAGAATTCTCCTTCACACTTCTTTCCCAGGAGCGCCTATTCAATCATTCACTTCTACCTTCTTGGACAGCAGATTCAAAAAAAAAAAAAAAGGCATCAAACTCAAGCATGTACAGATTCTCCATTTGAACTGGAAAACACGAAAGTAGATAACTAAGAATCCTTCCCACATTAATAACCTAGTTATGAATATTATTTTTCAACAATAGGTTGAAAAAATCCATCTTTCTCTTCTGATGGATAAAAGAGGAGAAAGTGAAAACATTTTGATGGGAACAAAACTATATCTAATCATATTTTTATAGCCTGTGCTTCTATCACCATTAATGGAAATCTATTTTGGAGAAGCAAGGCAGATCAGCAAAAAAGATCTACTACTCTGGCTCCTATCAGCCTTTGTCAACAACTGTCTTCTGGTCTCTCTAGAATCTCTTCTGGCAATTGTTAAAACACCTGCAAGATTTGAGCAACTCATAAAAACAAAAAGCCTCCTGCTTTATGACAGGTTTGTTGTGGTTTTCTTTTTTTTAAATCACAGTTAAAGTCATACTAATCTAAGCTGACTTCAGCTTTAAAGGAGCAACAACAATCTTCTGCTTAGGTCAACATGCTGCCATATGGTAACAAAGAACAAAGCTTACTTCAGGGTTTCCAAACACGTTTATATGCTTTAAAAAGAGGAAGCAGAGAAGCTACAACAACCTGTTTGGTGATTCTTTTCTTTAAATTCTTCAAACAGACTTCAAAAATGAATAGTATTTCTTGACAATGGTTTCCTTTAGTGGGAGAAGTCTTTCTTTTTAAGACAGCGTTTCTCCTAAGGTGTTTTTTTTATTAATTTAGGATGACTGTTGTCTCTAAGAAACTTCGACACAAACTTTGTAGAAACCTTCACACCAGATTGCAGAAGACTGTCCTGCCTCACTCTGGTTCATCTCTACCAAAGAGATAAAGATCAAGGAGAGACCTCAGTCCTTCCCATATACATACACCAGACACATCCACCAAATACAGAAACAAATATGATCAAGTATAACTGCCTGTTGCATGGCTTAGTTTAGATGGGAGGAAAACAAAGTTCATCCTTCTGGAAGGAGTTATGACCTCCAAAAGCATAAGTGAACCAAAGGGTATCAGGAATCAAAAACCAGCATCAGTCATTGTCCTGGTTCCAGCAGGGCTGGGGTTAATTTCCCCAAGCAGATGGCAGAGGACACAGGTCTTCCATAGGGCAGAGGACACAGGTCTTCCATAGGGCAGAGGACACAGGTCTTCCATAGGGCAGAGGACACAGGTCTTCCATAGGGCAGAGGACACAGGTCTTCCATAGGGCAGAGGACACAGGTCTTCCATAGGGCAGAGGACACAGGTCTTCCATACGGCAGAGGACACAGGTCTTCCATACGGCAGAGGACACAGGTCTTCCATACGGCAGAGGACACAGGTCTTCCATACGTGTGAGCCATGCCCGGGCTATAGGGGGGAGCTGGCCAGGGGAGGGGGCAGCAAGTCGAGGCTAGGAGGGGTGGGACGGTCCGGGTCTGGTCGGTGAGCAGCGGTACTGTAATCGCGTTTGTATATTCTTTTATCGCTGTTATTGTTATTCTTTTTCTTTTTTTTTCCTTTGCTGTTCTGTTAAACTGCCTTTATCTCAACCCACAAGTTTTGCCTTTTTCTTCCGATTTTCCCCACAGCTGTGGGGGTTGAGCAAGCGCCGGCTGGTTCTTTGTTGCCCCCTGAGGCCAAAACACGACAGTCATGCTTCTCCAGAATCACAAACACCCCGAGTTTCACTCTACTGCTGCTGAAAACCACTCTAGGAATGGTCTCAGTAAGATGAAGAACCAAGAATTAATACACTCGCAACAGAGCCAAATACTTACCTTTAAAAAAAACTAACAAAGGCTCATTTAAAGTAGCGCAAGAGACAGGCATGAGTTCTTCAGTTCCAGTATCAGTAAGGCTACAACTGTATGATCTTACAGTCGTAAAGTTCTGTACCTTGCTAAAATAACCTACAATGCCAGTAGTTAATTCCCTGTGACATCAGTAAAACATTTTTCAATCTGACCAAAAAGTGCACTTGGTAAAAGACTGACAATGCAGGGTAAATGCACTTCCCTCTCTCAGACTACGTCCCAATCATGTCAAAAATCAGCAAAACACAGGTCAAAAGATATGGGAATGTAACAAAATTGAACAAGAATAAGTCACCTGGAAGACAACTTATGCATTGAAGGTGTGGTGCATCAAATTCTGTAGCCAGGATGCACCACAAATAAGGCACAAAAAAGGTACATCATAGTGTATCCACATAAAAAGCTAAAACTTTAGGAGAGAGAACCGACACACAAAACTAGCACTGCTTAAAGAGAAACTTTTAATTTCATTTCTCTACTTATGACATGAGTTGGACAAGATTTCCTCAGTAGCCTGATGAAAGATGGGAGGCACAGTTCATCTCTTAATAGATTTCTATACGATTGTGGTGAAGAAATGTGGATATTGAAGTTATGTTTTTGCACCTAACGATTCTGTTAACAAAAAGCACATGAATGTTCTTCCATGAACAGTCACAGAATTAGGTTTCTGAAAACTAGTATTTTAAACTAAGTTTCAAATTAGAAGTGTTGCAATGTTCAAGACTAACTTAGGCTACTCGCTTATATACAAGTGGGAGATTAACCACTAAACTGAAAATCTAAAACAGTTTTAAGCATTTTGATAACAGATCTTAACCTGGATGAAATTTAGTTCTTTCAAATTTAATCAGTTCTTTAACAGTTTAATTTGAAGAGCACATATATAAAGAAGAATATGGGTCACATTGGCTGTTTCTTCCTACCCTCTATGCCATAAGGCAAGCATACAAAATACTAAACCAACTACCTAATAACGAGACATATCAATTGTGGAACAGATTAATTTCTTAGATATATGGTCCTTCAGAAGCTCGATAAATGCCAGTTATAATAAGATAAAGTTAAGCCTGAATACCAGTTCCCCAATGGTAACAGTAAATCCACAGACTAGCCCCATGCTTTGTTTTGGAATAGTGTGTAAACTGATCTTTTAATTGCTAGGTTCAAAAGTGAGTCAGGAAGTCTCTCATAAAACAAATTTTACTGATTTTCATGCTTATAATCACAATAAAGAATTGCAAAAATTTGAAAAATACATAGAAAATAATCCTTCATTCATTACTAAATTCAGTAACTGAATTCTCTGCTCTTCAAAAAAGTCAGCCTTCATGCCTAAACAATTTATCAGTGATACTACAGAACACTATATTTCACCTTCAAAAAGCTTCCAGTTAAGACAAAAGAATAAAAAAAAAAATCACACTAACTTTTTAGTTTTAATTCACAAAAGCTTAGAGAAATTTGTTTAATCTAACACGTTGCTGTCTTGATTTGAAGGAGAGGTGTCAAAACTACTTATACCAAATATTTAACTTTTCAAGCAGTTCCTGAGCACCTTCTAAGACCTATGGCACTTCACTGGGAAGTCTTTAACCTGATCTTTTAATCTAACCTCCTTTTAAAGAATTTCCAAATGAGAAAACAGAAAAAGAAAGGATAAGGAGGAGGAGACCAGATAGCAAGTGATGAAAAAAAATTTATGAACAGATTAGTACAATCTTTATGAGTGCATAAGCAGTTTGCAGTTCATGCAGAGAAGGAAACAATTCAGTGTTGTACAACTGACACTTCTGGGAACTGAGGCAAACTTACAAAAATAAAGACACAGGAAGTTGCTGAATGAATTTCTGGGAGGTACAAGGTACTCTTATTAATAAGGCTACACAAACTAGAAAGAAGGACTGCTCTACTACAGTCTTTTTATCTTATTCTAAATGGAGAAAAGCAAAAGAAGGGATGTGAAGGGAGGTCTTCCCTTTACAACTCAATTTGCTAATAGTATTTGAACTTTAAACACGAACTGATGCTACAAAGTACAATTAGATGTGCTTAAGCACATTAGTATATCTCTAATATAGGCCTAGAGAGTCTACAATAACTTAAATTAACACAAAACCCAGAATTATTATTATTAATGAACAAATCATTTAGAACCCAAATGTTTCCCACTTGAATATCGTTACTAACAGTAAAAAAATATGTATTAACATATATACACACACACACCAACATTCAGTTTACTTGAATTTAGTATGTAATAGTGAACAATCACTAAGACATTTTAATAAGCTTCTACAAAAAGGATCTTGGAGATTACATCAGCAGCAGTATTACAGATAAACACCATCAGTGACCTAAAAAACATTCTGTTATCACATTAAAATTATCTGCCAGATTTTCGTATCTTGCAGAAAAAAATGGGTAATTCAGCATAAAACTTCTCAAAGATGAGCAATGACTCACTAACATAACAGAAAAATTAAATATACTAATTTCATACCTTAGATTCAAGTTTCCTTTGTACAGTTATCTATAGCACTTCCAGAACTTGTCTTCTTGAGAGGAGTTAAGAATCCAGCTAAACCAGCTAGCTAGTCATTCAACTTAATAGCATGATTCAGTTAGTAAGGGCTATTTGACAACAGTCAAGGGCTCGAACTTCAAAACAAAACTGAAGATATTAGGTAGTTTTATAAGTGCCTTTAATGAGGAAGCATGACCACTCCACATTAAAAAGCAACCCAACTAAGCTGGCTTGAAAAAACCCTTCTGTACAACACTTGATCTTCAAAGACACAGAAGAAATGGGTGCAGTTTTGCACACTGCTCTTTTTATAAGGCAACTGTTTAGTTTCAACTGATCTTAGTGATCTGAATTCAGAATGCCTGTATCCTTTGAGAAAAAACAAGGAAGAACATTATATTAACAGAAAGGAACAAATACAACTGGTATTTCCTAGAAAATGTTCTCCCCACCCCCAAAGGGTATTTAACATGTATTTCAATGGAATAAAATCTCTTGTGATTGTTACATTTTACCTGAGAAAGAATAAAAGGTTTCTGAAGTGCTAGGATTGCCAAGAGTAATACGATATACAATTTGAAAGTTTGACTAATTGAAATGTAACAAGTTAAATATTTTTTTCTAACCTAGAAAATAAAACCATAATTAAGAAATAGAATAATTTTAGAAGATAGTATTTCAAATCCAATTTTGATTCCACATTACTATACTGTTCTCAAAAGATACATGACTACCTTTAAAACTGATGCTATTGAGAGAGCTATTGCAATTCAAGTTAATATACAGGTAAAGTTGTCAAATATTTGTTAATAGGAAGCACAGAACAATTTTTAAAGTTTTCTTGATGCACAGTGATAATTATCATCTACTAGCTTTTCTTATGGGACACATGACACTAGTTTCCAAAGCAGCAAAATGTAGAGAATATGAAGTTTGAATTGAGTTTCAAAGTATTTAAAGAAGACACAGAATTGTCACACAATTATGAGACTACAGCAGTGTTTTCTTTACCCCGAACTTCTCATTCTTTCTTCAAGCATTAACAGATTTTTTTCCGAAACAAAACATCCATCAGAGGAAATATATGTAAATTAAATTGTCAGAATCAAAAACCCAGCAGACAAAAAAAAATATTTTTTCCCCCCAGATAACACTTTACAAAGCTAAATTATTTTCATTTCAGACTGAAAGCTCAAAGCTACATATAGACTTTGCAGCTGGCATTTTGAATCCTTCTACATTAAATTTGGACTCCCTTATTATCCCAACCATCTTGCCCCTAAATATATTCAAAGAACAAGACACCAAAAAGCAAAATTAAGAGTAAACCACGTAAAAAGCTCTTTGAAGATGAAATAAAGTAATAATAAAGGAAAAATTGTTAGTTTCTACTAATTTTTCCACTGGTAAGTGTGAAGTACTGCCCTGGGAAACATTCTTCTAGTCAACTGTTTTTTGAACAAAAAGAATAGCGTTTAAGCGAAAATCACCACTTAACACTTTCATTTGAAGTTTGCTTAAGAAACAAAAATTATGACTTTAACAACACTGGATTCAGTCAATAGTGTTTTCATTGCTAATACGAACAAATGGTCTCATTGGCATCACGGAGACATGGTGGGATGGCTCCTATGACTAGAGTGTTGGAATGGAGGAACAGGCTCTTTAGGAAATACATGCAGGGGAGACGAGGAGGGGGTGTTGCCTTCTATGTCAGTGACCAGCTGGAGTGCATGGACCTCCACCTGGGGAAGGACGAAGAGCCAACCAAGAGTTAATGGGTCAGAATTAAAGGGAATGCAGGAGCAGATGGCCATACAGTGGGGGTCTGCTACAGGCCACCTGACAAGGCTCACAGAACAGATGAGGCCCTCTACATACACACAGGAGCAGCACTGCATTCACAGGCCCTGGTCCTCACGGGGGACTTCAGCCACCTTGATGTGTGTTGGTAGGACAGCATAGCCGCGCACAAGCAATCCAGGAAGTTATTGGAATGTGTCGATGACAAATTCCTTCTCCAAGTGATAGAGAAGCTATGCTGGACCATGTCCTTACCAACAAGGAGGAGCTAGTGGGGAATGTCAACCTCAAGGGTAGCCTTGGCTGCAGTGACCACAAGATGGTAGTTCATGATCCTTCAGGCAACAAGGAGGGTGTGCAGCAAGCTCACTACCCTGGACTTCAGCCCCTTGAGGGTTCTGCTTAGATAAAGCACTAAAGGGGAAAGAGGCCCAAGAAAGCTGGTTAGTATTCAAAGATCACCTCCTCCAAGCTCAGGAGCGATGTATCCCAACAAAGAAGTAGTCAGGCAAAAAACCCAGGAGGCCTGTCTGGATGAACAAGGAGCTCCTGGACACACTCAAAAGCAAAAAGCAGCCCTACAGAGGGTGGAAGCCAGGACAGGTAGCCTGGGAGGAATACAAAGAAATTGTCCCAGCAGCCAGGGACCAAGTTAGGCAAGCTACAGCCCGGACAGAATTAAATCTGGCCAGTGACACCAGGGGGAACAAGAAAAACTTCTATGTCAATGATAAAAGGAAGACTAGGTAAGATGCAGGCCCTCTCCAGAAGGAAACAGGGGACCTGGTTACCCAGGATATGGAGAAAGCTGAGGTACTCAATTATGGTTTTGCCTCAGTCTTCATTGGCAAGGCCTCTAACCACACTGCCCCAGTTGCAGAAAGCAGAGACAGGGGCTGAGAAAATCAAGAACCGCCGACTGTAGGTGAAGATCAAGTACGAGACCATCTAAGGAACATGAAGGTACACAAGTCCATGGGACCTGATGAAATCCATCTGCGGGTCCTAAGAGAACTGGTGGATGAAACTGCTAAGCTACTTTCCATTATATTTGAAAAGTTGTGGCAGTCCAGCGCTGGAAAAGGGGTAACATAACGCCCATTTTCAAAAAGGGTAAAAATGAAGACCCAGGGAACTACAGGCCAGTCAGTATCACCTCTATGCCCAGCAAGGCCATGGAGGAGATCCTCCTGGAAACTCTGCTAAGGCACATGGAAAATAAAGAGATGATCCATGATAGCCAACATGGCTTCACCAAGGGCAAATCTTGCCTGACAAATTTGGTGACCTTCTATGACAGGGTTACAGCATTGGTGGCTAAGGGGAGAGCAACAGACGTCATCTACCTGGACTTGTGCATCGCATTTCTCCCA
>VZSZ01001513.1:24968-48776 GCA_013398815.1 Ibidorhyncha struthersii
TGACATCCTGGTCTCAAAATTGGAGAGATATGGATTTGACTGATGGACCACTTGGTGGATCAGGAACTGGCTGGATGGCCACACTCAAAGGGTGGTTGTGGTCAACAGCTTGATGTCCAAGTAGAAACCAGTGACGTGCAGTGTTCCTCAGGGGTCAGAACTGGAACCAGTGTTGTGTAACGTCTTTGTCAGTGACATGGACAATGGGATTGAGTGCACCCTCAGCAAGTGTGCCAATGACACCAAGCTGTGTGGAGTCGTCAACACACTGGAGGGAAGAGATGGCATCCAGAGGGACCTGGACAGGCTTAGAGGTGGGCCTGTACAGACCTCACAAAGTTCAACAATGCCAAGTGCAAGGTCCTGCACATGGTTTGGGGCAATTCCAAGCACAAATACAGGCTGGGGAGAGAATGGATTGAGAACAGCCCTGAGGAGAAGGACCTGGGGGTGTTGGTGGATAAGAACCTCAACGTGAGCTGGCAATGTGCGCTCACAGCCCAGAAGGCCAACCGTATCCTGGGCTGCATCAAAAGAAGATCGAGGGAGGTGATTCTGCCTCTCTATTCCGCTCTCCTGATACCCCACCTGGAGTACTATGTCCAGCTTTGGAGTCCTCAGCACAAGAGGGACATGGACCTGTTAGAGCAGATCCAGAGGAGGGCCACAAAGACGATCAGAGAGCTGGAGCACCTCTCCTGTGAAGTCAGGCTGAGAGAGCTGGGGTTGTTCAGCCTGGAGAAGAGAAGGCTCCAGGGACACCTTATAGCACCTTTCCAGTATCTGAAGTGCACCTACAAGAAAGCTGAAGAGGGACTTTTTACAAGGGCATGTAGAGATAGGATGAGGGGGAATGGTTTCAGACCAGAAGAGGGTAGATTTAGATTAGATATTAGGAAGAAATGCTTTACTCAGAGTGGTGAAGCACTGGAACAGGTTGCCCAGAGAAGCTGTGGATGCCCCATCCCTGGAAGTGTTCAAGGCCAGGTTGGATGGGGCTTTGAGCAACCTAGTCTGGTGGGAGGTGTCCCTGCCCATGGCAAGGGGGGTTGGAACTAGATGATCTTTAAGGTCCCTTCCAACCTAAACCATTCTATCATTCTGTGAAATAACATATCAACTGTCTAAACTTCAGTTGCTTGCAGTGATGTATGTGTATATTCCCTCAAAAAGAGAGATAGCTCCATTGTTTTAGGCTTTCACTAAGAAACATGTAGCAGAAATTCTACATACAAGAAGATCCGTGTTTTCTGCACCTATTTTATTTTCAGTTTGGCAATTGTAAAGTAGGAATAATAGGAACATTCTGAACATTACTGGAAAGCGAGCTTAATATGAAAACAGTAATCATGTCATGCACTACAGGAAACTAGTATTACATAATGGAAAATGACCAATTAAGTCATGCAAAGAAGCAGAAAATACCTGTACCGAGCCACCATGTCTGGCAGTTGCTAGGTGAGCCCTCAAATGGTGTGGATTGGCTTGCTGTGATTCCCAAGCTGCCCTATGGTCTGTTGACTATAATTTTTTAATGGATTAGGAATATATGCAAAAGAAGAAATAAATTCCAAAAATAAACAATTCATGCATTTTTTTTTTCTTTAAAGCACAGATGCACTACATACTCTATTCCTGTTACACATACATTTTCACAGAGAAGTAAAGTAGCTAAAACTCAGAATTCCTGGTAAGAAACAAAGTGCACCAACCCAACCCCTGTAACTTAGCTTAGGTAAATGGACACAGATCTAAATTTCTAACATTTTTATCCCCTTGGTCATTATCCTGGTTTTAAAAAAAAAAGTGAAAATATTATACATATATGTTTGAACCCCAACAGATGATACAATATATGGGAAAGAGGCAGTGATCAAAACAGAACTAAAAAAAAATTTAAAGAAGTATCAGTAGAAAGAAAATTCACTACTGATGTAAGCTACATGATATCATAGCATCAAACAAGCAATCTTTTAGAACATTTTAAGGTCTACAGATGTAGAAATACGTTAACAAGGACCTACTTAAATCAAAGAAAAAAGAAAACCTGTAGTCAATTTTATTTTGGAGTTCTAATAAAAAGCAACAACACAGCACAATTCATTAGACAAGAGACAAAGTAATGCTACTAATCTTACATGAGCAGTTTACCTGATTTTTGGATTGCTGCGTTTTATCTCTGTGCTGATATGCTTCTCTGTTTGAAGACAGTGCAGGGTCTGAATGTATTGAACCCAGTGGAGTAGGCTACAAATATAAATAATATGTAGCAACTGGTAAAAAAACATAAATTTCTAAGTCTTACCAAAAGTTACTGATTCATAATAGAAATTAATCTTTAAATCTGACAGTTTCCTATAACTCAAGTTATCAAATTAAAGCAAAAGCTTCACTAGGTATTTACTAATACCCAAAAGAAAAAAAGGCAAACCAAGACTTACAGAATTTCATGAAATAGCAATCCTGAGTATTATCAGATATTAACTTTCTGAAAGCCTTTATGCTGTTATTTTCTGCAGTTAGCAGTTTGGACATTCCGATGAAAGTCTGACGAAAGGCTTCAAGTAATTTTTAATGCTAAACGCTGAAAAAAGATTTAGCAACAAAATGCTACGACTCTTTCACACAGTCACACAAGGAACTTCAGCGTAAAATATAGAATCTGAAAGTACCTGACTTACACACACACCCCTTCCCTATATATTAAAAAGAAGCAAGGAAAAATTTGAGGTGCTAAAAAATTAATCTTTTACCCTTTCTTTAAGGAATATAAACACAGTATTTTCTGCAACTTCAGATGTACCATGATGGAAACAGATACTCTACATGGTATTTCATTAGAACTGCATATAAAGTAGACAGTTTCTTCATAATGAACTAATAAATATCTGGAGTGTACCTCAGATGCAGAGAAGGGATTGCTGTACATTTTAAAAATACTGGGAGAAATAAAGGCCCCAAAGCAAGAAAATACATGCAATAACGACAATCACATGCAAAGTTTTAAACTCCTCCAACTCAAAAACCAGTCTGAATTTCTACAACCTCATTTTGGATGGAACAGAGCTTTACTTTGATATTAAGAGTACATGTTTGGGAAGAGACTCAATATGAAACATACCAAGCCAAAGGTAACATTTGAAAATGAATCCAAAAATGGATTTGTAATAGCAGCTGTTCACAACTCTTAACAGCAGCCATGTATTCTGACGCTCAAGACTAACACTGGCTCAAAATTGATCGCACAAAACCCCCCAGTATATCACTAATAGCTTAATTATACTCACCAACTGTTTGCCAATCCAATCATATTCATAATCAAACATATAGCCTTTCCGATCAAGTAAGTCTGTGAAGAGCTTTCTTAAGTAGTCATAGTCCGGCTTTTCAAAAAAATCTAGCCTTCTTACATAACGTAGATACGTAGCCATCTCCGCTATATAAATAAGAAATGTACATAATTGTCATACCTGTTTTAATGGCACTCAAAACCCAGTAGTTATTATTACATTTTAAAGCAACTTCTACCTCTCACTATAAAACTTGAACAGTTGTTCACCACGAATCTGTGAATTACCAGAAAGAAAACTCACTTAATAGTAATAATATTCTTCAAGATATGCTGCCATATTCTAAATACATCCTACCAAGTTACCTCCCACTAATTTTCCCTTTGCATTACCTGTGGCGATCTTCCACTCACTTTCCAATCCTGATGCACAGTGTGCCAAAAAAGTGGGGAAAGAAACGCCTCTACTTTTCAAATTTTTTGCAATTACAAAGACAAGCCTGAGGAAAGGTAAAGAGGGGGGTATATGAATGTACAGGGTGGACTATGTCTCAAAGAACACCTGTTACTGGAATGTAACTTTCCTTTAAGAGAGAATCCACGTGTATGTTCTGAAGTGGGCAACTCCAATTGTCCTGACGAAAACCACTCTGTATAGGCTCTGTTGAGCCGTAACTGTAGTATGACTATGGAAGGCTGCAGGAGCACTGAATGCTTCAGGCATCATGTTATGTGAAGGTTTTGAGCAGAAGTGGCAAATATCCTGAACAGAAACACTGCAGAGAAGTACTAAGGTTACCTGAGCTCTTGTAGAATGACCTCTGACCAGTGTCAGTTTAATATCGCTGTTTAAATACCATGTCAGCATACAAATGGAGATTCATTTGGGTAGGTGTTGGGTAGGAAATTATAAGATTCTCCCAGTAGTGGAGACAACCAGGGAGATTTCTGAAAGGGCCTGGACCTGTAAAGATAAAAGGAAAGGGCTTTCCTAGTCATTAAAGGGTATGAAGTACAGACTGCACACTAGCAGCCAGAACCTTCTAGTGAAGACAAAAGTTCCAGCCCAAACCTCTTGGCAGGTGATAAAAGCATACAGAAGTCCCATTCTTGATAGCGGGTATAAGCCTGAAAGGCTACTAAGAGAAGAGCCATAAGGAACAACCATCCTTATGGACAGAATACTACAAGAATCCAAGGGCTGAAAGGGAGGACCCAGGAACTTCTGAAGCACAAGCGTCAAATCCCATTGAGAAACTGCTCAGACATGACTGCATTTGAAATAACTCTTTTTAGAAACGGTGAAACAAGAGGCATGTGGAAATACAACAGCCTGAGAAAACAGCAGGTGGTGAGAAGAGATAAATGTTAATAAGCTTTCACAAAAGACCAAGTCCTACAGGTCCTTCCACTCCAGCAGGCATTATAGAAACAATTTAAAGTACTGGAAGAGTAAAGAGAGCAACAACCTAACCATACTGAAATTCTGGTTCATTCAGACTGCATCCATCCACACCTTCCTGTTACAGAGAGAAAAAAAAAAAAAAAACTAGAAAAAAAAATAATCACACTGCAGTGGTTTGGAATAGAGTACTGCAACAGCTTCTCATAATCTGATATGGATCAGGTGAAGCACTTGCCCTGAGTCCTGGGACATGAGTTCCAGTTGGACGGAGCTCTTAAAATCTAACTTGTTTAGGAACCTTTGTAGCTCACGAAGGGGTGGGAAACCACCCATGAGCAAGCCATTCTGAGAAAAGCAATGACTCCGTACTCTCAAGCCAAAATGGCTGTTTACATGGTCCCAAAGAACAAGAGAAGGCACCTCTATATGACCAGAAATTCAGAGAATTAATAAGGTTACAAGTAGGTGCCACCAGCACTCACTAATCCTATGGAGAGGTATGTATTTCAGAAGCAGCACAACAGTATCACTACACACTCACCCCGACCCACACATCACATTCCAGTAAGCCTGGAGAAGCTGACATTCTGTGGTACAAACAAGGTGGCTCAGACATGGCTCAGAAGTACAGAGGCAATGCTAAGACTGAGCTATGCTAAGTTAGACTCTTTCAGAGATAGTGGGGTAGAAAGAGGGAGAAGTGAAGGTTTGAAAACAAGGTTAGTTTGGTAACAAAAAGTTGTGAGGCAGCATCACGTTGGTGCTGTCAAGAAAGCACCACAGGACAATGCTGCTAAGACATCCCAAATGACTCAGTTATGACAGAAAAAGAGTATTAACCACTAAGGTTTAGCCATGAGCAGATGGAGCAGTGGATAGGAGGAATTCCTTGGCACCTAAGGTCCAGCTCAGCAGACAAGCAAGACGTCAGTACTACTATCCAAGAAGATCAGTCTTTGAAGAAGGTGGAGAGAAATGTTGACACATTGCTAGGGACCTCTTTAACCATACTTTCCCAATGTAAACTGGAACCCAAAGCGTGCAAGGCCTGTCTTCAGAGGTATGCAGGCTGGAACTGAGCCATTTAATGCAGCTGAATCTGTTACAACTGTCTGACTCCAAAAAATTCAAATACCACCCTTATCATGCATCTGAAGCAGAAATTCCTTTAAACCCTTGCTTATATTTTAGAGAAGGCTTGGAAGAGCAGTAGTGTTGCACATTCAAAGACAGTACAATTCCACAGAACAGGGGATGAAAAAAAAAGGTGTTTCACATGTGGCAAAGACCAAACTGTCTTTCACTGATACTACAGACTTCTCGTGCCTTGTGGAACATCAATCAGCTATCTCAGTCTACAGGCTGGCTGAAAAGAATTGACAAGATGGTGGACGTACTTCTCATACTATTCTATGTCTTAAGTGACAAGAAGGACAGGGAAAGGTAGAAAATCCTGGGATACTTGACATGCAAAAACTTCCACATACAAGAATATATTTATTATGAAAATGTACATATGTACTATCAAATAGGTTTATCTTCTGTGTTCTCCAAGGTCAAAATACCTTTTCCCTGTTCCATTTTCAGATCCAATTCTGTTAACATGCATGTACTTGATTAATTTGGTGGAAACAGTACACTAGACACATGGAGCTACTCATGCACTATTATTTCCAGGAATTGAACCATATATACCTTAAATTAGATATTTATTTTTTAAAGGATTCTAGCAACTAAATAAAAACCAACACACAAGACATGCATTCATTACTGGATGCAGAAGATTTATATTCCAGCACACAGGTTTCCCCCCCCCCCATTTAAACTTTTGTCAATACACCAAACATAAGTTCAGACATTTGCTCTAAGTTCTGTAACAGAAGTAAATTTCACTTGATTTTTTTTTTTTTTAATACATAGAAAGTGAAATTAAAAACGTAAGAAAAAATTGATAATGGACTGATGAACGAAAGAATTGCCAGTCTCACTGACAATGACAATCCCTTCATGCTTTTCACTATAGTTGAAACAGAGGAGCTCAAATCTAAAATTAACTGTTTTGGATTACATCCTTTACTTTGTCCCGGCTGCCGTGGCTGTAGCAAACTGATTCCTCTCATGTTTGCAGCTGCCAAAAGGTACAGGAGAACTTCTTTCCCTCAAAATCATGACTAAACCAACCTTTGTGCCTTCAGTCTTTGCTGTTAGGTCTAGAAATGTGGCATATAAGCATTGCCACTTCTTTACAAGATACCCTTAAAATAGGATAGATTTTCTTGACGTACAGTCCCCAAAACTGAACATACTGCTTCAGCTGAGGCTTTACAGGATCAAGTAGAGTGGAAATAGCCCCTCATGTGTCTTTCAGGCTATATCTTGTTTATATAAGCCAATTTAACATAGGGGGGGGTTGTTTGTTTTTAAAAATATAGCAGCATGACACTGTTGACTTGCATTTACTTTGTGACTGACTGAGTTTGAGTCATTACCTAAGGAACCTATCCATACCCAGTAATTCTTAATTTGGATTTGATCCTATCTTCATATACTACCTTGAATGCAATTTATTGAACCTTTTATTTTTAAGACTATATTTTGTAATTTGTCAGGATCCTTTCATTCTAACCCTACTGTCAAGCCTACAAAATTCAGACTTATCATTTGCAATTTAATAAACATTCTCAGTTATGAAATGCACTTAAAAGTACAGAACAGATCCAGCACAGATCTCTGTGGAATACCATTTCACATCTCAGATTTGGCAAAAATGTACTTAATTACTTCAATTACACTCTTCCCATATTAGATTCTTCTTGATTATGCTTTTAAGATTACTTGTGAGGGTATTTTAAAAGATCACCAAAAGCAAAAGTACTAAGATTTCATGACAGAAAACATCTGCCTCCCGTCCACAAGGCCTGCTGTGGACAGTATTTCCTTTCATAAGAGGAAATTAAATCAGTTTGTCATAGGTTATTCTCAGCAAATCCATTTTGTCTATCAATATCATGACTATTTTTCAAGGTGTGTATTTTTACTGTGGCAAAATCACGTCCCCATCATGTGTGTGCCCTCTGTCCTGACCTGGTTAGTCCAACTTTTAAAAAAATGTTGTATTTGCTTCTTTCCAATTTTCCAATACCTCGTTGACTCTCTGTGCGCTTAAGGAGAACTAGAAATGACATCTGAAACTACTTCCAAGCTATTTTAAGTATCATGTCAAGCTGTTCCTAATGCAGCTTGTTTTAAAAGGGGAATTGAGATCAGATTTGATCTGAAAAAGCTTGCAAAATTTTATGTGTGAAGATACAAGTATATACTAGTTGATCACCATAAGAATATGTATCATAATGTTTTTTTTATCGTATCCTTTAGAAGACTATCTTTGAAGAACACCAGCATTAGCTTGGAGCTGCTTCAAAGGATAATTCCTGTATTTATCACCATAGTACCTAGTACACGCTTTGGAAGCATTATTTTACTTTTAAAACCTGATGTTAAACAATTATCTATACTAATTTTTTTTTCTCAGTCATACCCAACTTTTTTATTAGCAGTAGACATTACCTGGGAAGTTTTCACACAATACTTCTATAGGGGTTGCTCGTTTTGTGTCTCCAATTTTCTGGTAACGTTCTTTTAATGTATCAGCCTATGATACAAGAACAAAAAAAGCTTCTGAAGTCACACTTTCAAAAAGAAAGAGATCATGGCAAGAAAAGCTAATGATCTGGAAAACAGAATAGAGGATGATATCAAAAATAAGTACCTTTAAACCTTGCCATGGAAGGCTTCCTCTCAGAAAATACATAAACATATGACCTAAAGCTTCCAAATCGTCTCTTCTACTTTGCTCTGAAACAAAATTCAAATACTGTTAGAACACTGAATGTGCGTAATTTTACATTATACTTGAAGTTAGTTTACAGACTACATAAAATAAATGGGAGATGTAAAGTACTTGAAATCAAACTGAGCATGTGGGGGGCTTCTTATATACTATGGACTCCATTAAGAACACAGTAAAAAAAAAAAAAGCAGACACAGACTGCAGGTATATTCATCTCAACAGTACTTTAAACAAATTATCTCGCTATAGAAATTGTTCTTCTTTTAAAATGTATTTTGACCCTTTACAGATGTACATATATAACTGCATTTTAATTCACGTATTTTTCACTCCATTAGTTGTGAACTTGAAACAATTTTAAAAAGCTTTAATTGAACTCATTTCCCCCCTATAAGATCATGGAAAAGATGGTATGTTTCTCAGGGGCCTGTTATGGAATTTCTGAGTAAGCCAAAGGTGAACTGAAGAAGGCTCAGAAGTCTTATTATATGATCAGAAAGCAGCATGAAGAGGCATGTACATACAGCCTGCTCTCAAGTCTAGCTGACTTGAAAGCTAAATTACAGAAGACAATGTCTGGCATGCCTACAATTTTTCACCCATAGTAGCGCAGTGGCAGTCCTTAAAGTTCACAGAAGATTAAAGAAAAACGGAGTAACAAGCAAAATGCAGTGCATTCAAAGTTTAAGTACATTTCATATTATTTTTAAATAAAATCCATTATTCTTAGAAAAACAATGCAATACAGAATAGTAAAAGTCTTTAAATGGCGAGTAGAAAACACATTTTTACATTTTCACCTGACTTCATTCTGTACTGCTGTTGAAACAACTGTTACACTGTGTATTATGTTTTGTAGTAACGGGTAGTATTTACCTATAACTTCAATTTCCTCCCTGACATAAGGCAGAAAACCAAAATACTGTAAATACTCAGTATTTTCACAAAGACAAAATCACTATGTTTTGACAGCAAGAGAAATGGAGCAGAAAAGTAAACGAAAAAATGTTTCTTAGATTTTGAACACTGGAAAGTTGACAAAGCCAACTTTGGCTTTGATCTGATCAACACAAAATACTGCCACAACTACAATGCATCTGAAAAAAAAAAAATCTTAAACTTCATATAAACAGAACAATTTACCTATGATTCTGTCTTTTTTCCCCCCTATTTTCTCATCTGAACACTGAGTAAACACATACTAGCAAAAGAGTAGAGAAAATAGCAAAAAAAAAATGTATGGTTATTCAGACCATGGGCTACATCTAGCCCCTTACTTCTTCACACATCTGCCAGCCACACAAAGCTCTTTCACAGTCATTTCTCCTTCATTTGTTTCCATGTTTTCAGTTCCCTTGCCAACACTCTTCTTGTTTGTGTCCATCCGCCATTCTTGTTATCTACTGCTGCCACCTTAACTCAGAGGGTTCCCTCCAGACAAGCTGGTCTTACTTGAATTTCTCTGCCAACCCTGTAACATCCCATTTTCTGACCATATGCTATCCTGATGTAACCACGTAGGTTAAGAAGAAAGCAGGAATAAGCAGCACAGTTGCAGTACACACAGGACAACCAGATGATCCAGCCCATTCAACATGGGTTTATGAAAGGCAAGTCCTCCTTCACTAACCTGATCTCCTTTCTACAACATGGTCCCCCGCTTAGTGGATGAGGGAAAAGCTGTGGATGTTGTCTATCTGGACTTTAGGAAAGCCTTTGACGCCGCTTCCCACAGCATTCTCCTGGAGAAACAGGTTGTTTGTGGCTTGGATGGGCATACACTTTGCTGGTTATAAAACTGGCCGGAAGGCTGGGCCCAGAGAGTGGTGGTGAATGGAGTTAATTCCAGTTGGCGGCCGGTCACGAGTGGTGTCCTCCAGGGCTCAGTACTGGGGCCAGTCCTGTTTAACATCTTTATCAATGATCTGGATGAGGGGATCAAGTGCACCCTCAGTAAGTTTGCAGATGACACCAAGCTGGGGGGAAGTGTTGATCTGCCTGAGGCTAAGGAGGCTCTGCAGAGGGATTTAGACAGAGTAGATCGATGGGCCAAGGCAAACTGTATGAGTTTCAATAAGGCCAGACACCAGGTCTTTCACTTTGTCCACAACAACCCTCACCAACACCACAGGCTTGGGGAGCAGTGGCTGGAAAGCTGCTCAGCAGAGGGACCTGGGGGTGTTGATTGATAGCTGGCTGAACATGAGCCAGCAGTGTGCCCAGGTGGCCAAGAAGGCCAACGGCATCAGGAATAGTGTAGCCAGTAGGACCAGGGAAGTGATTTTGCCCCTATACTCAGCACTAGTAAGGCCTCTTCTTGAGTACTTTGTTGAGTTTTGGGCCCCTCACCACAAGAAGGACATTTGAGGCACCAGAGCGTGTGAAAAGGGCAACAAAACTGGTGAGGGGTCTGGAGCACAAGTCTTATGAGAAGCGGCTGAGAGAACTGGGGTTGTTTAGCCTGTAGAAGAGGAGGCTGAGGGTAGACCTTATCACTCACTACAACTATCTGAAAGGAGGTTGCAGAGGGGTGGGAGTTGACCTGTTCTGTCAAGTAACAGGTGATAGAACAAAAGGAGATGGCTTCAAGTTGTGCCAAGGGAAGTTTAGATTGGATATTAGGAAGTATTTCTTTACTGAAAGGGTCATCATGCATTGGAACGCATTACCCAGGGCAGTGGTGGAGTCCCCATGCCTGGAGGTATTTAAGGGTCATATAGATATAGTACTCAGGGACATGGTTTAGTAGTGGGCTTGTCAGTGTTAGGTTAATGACTGGACTGGATGATCTTACAGGTCTTTCCCAATCTAGGAGATTCCGTGACTGACAGGTTTCAGTACATGAAGGAAAAGTTGACTCCAGTTGCATGCAGAAATCCGGTGATCTTCATGAGATAGGGAGGACATGAAGGTAATGAGCACTTCAAGAGCACTGCTCATGACAAGTGTTTTGTGCAAGGCAGTGTATGTTTTATGTAAGCCAGATCAGTGGTAAGATGGTGGCAAAGCATACAATGACAAAACAGGTGGCCTACCTATGGGCAACACTACGGTATGGCCCACAAAAATGTACTGGAAAGTTCTATTTGGCCTTCGCTAAGGGGCAATAATTCCTCTCTTTTGCATTAACTTCTACAGGTTATCCTGATGAAAAGTTCTTTTCTCCTTAAAAACAAACAAACAAACAAAAAAAAACAACAACAAAACAAACCAAAACCAAACCACCTTGAGGCAACTGCTCCTTCACTGAGAATCTTCTCTACGAAAGGAGAAACTTTCAATCTTTACCCTGAAATTATTTCTAATTAAGAGATTTGGGGGGTTTTTTGTTCTTCTTGTTGTTGTTTTGGTTTGGGGTTTTTTTTAGCTTTTGGTGTTTGTTTTTTTTTTCCAAACGAGCTTTGGGCCATTGGAGATATTTCTGTGGGAACTAATTCTAGGATACACCATTTGAATTCACAATGCCCTCAAGAATCTCCTGTGGGAAAGGATTTTTGTTTGTTTTAATTATTGGAGAAGGGTTTTCATATTTAGAATCCATTTGAGTTCTCCACTGGTCACTCTGGAGTAATTAAAAATTAGTAGTAAAATATCCTCTCCTATGGATGGAACTCTTCAACATAAGCCTAAGAAACAATTCCTATTGTCAGAAGAAGTGCCTCTGAAGACTGGAAAAAACACCTAGCAGTAGACTAGCACAGGAACACAAGAGGATTTCAAGCATCAGCTGGAGGAAGGGCTGCTGATGTGTGCTGATCCTAGCGCATCACAGTTTAATGAGATAGAGAGGATCTGTTGCCTAAAGGGTAATACCATCATAAGATGACAAACACACAATAAAGCTTTAGGGCACACAGTCTCCTGTCTCTCAAGGAGGTCACCTGAAGCTACCTAAATTAGGATGAAACTAATACCTGTTATTTAGTTCACAGGCTGTAGACAAATCAATCATCTCAATTCAAATAGGTTGATTTTAATAAGAACTAGAACCTTATTAAGCAGACTATCTCCAGAAATTATTTTTTTTAGCATACACAATAAAGTAACTGTAACACAGGTCAAAAAAACAGTCAGTCAGTCTTCAGTAAGCATCCACGATAAACAGTGCATTCCCCCTCCAAAGAAAGTTTTACTGCTTGCTATAGGAATGCTTAAACAGTAGAAACATAGTATCTATCTGGATCAGGAAACACAGTATTAGCTATCAGGATAATTACATGGTTTGATACACAGACTCCTTGCTGTAATCACAAAGGAGATGGAAAGTGACAATCTACATTTCCTGAACTGTCAGTCTATAAAATTCAGAAAAAATAAACCCAAGAGTCATCAACCAGAGTCTGTAATCTTACTAAAAATGATACAATTCCATACAATAATATAACTTGAGGGAAAGAATACAATCTCTTCCTGAAAAAAATCATGAATTGTGAAATTAATTATTCTGGTTCACAGAAATGAAGTTGGATGCCAATTTTATTGTAAGCATACATTGTATGCCATACTGTTGTTTTAAGAATAATGTGGACTTTACAGAAAAAAATCCTATTTTTTATACCTTTAATTAAGGGAGCAAAGATTTATTTAGTTCGTCTAACTGATTTATACCAGTTTTTATTAGAAGCATTTTTTCATGTAACTTATGACTACTAAGGTTACTTTATACAGAAAAAGGTATTTATCTAGGACAGCTACAATTTTGCCCCTGAGATCCAGTGATAATTGAGTGGGTAGGAGAAGGAGACTTGTGAACTTCCTATGGCGGTCCTAGGTCTGGAAAATTACTTCATCCTCCACCACTGGCTCAGTGACAAGTGAAAGTAGCTAGGACTTCTGGAGAGCCATCACCACAAACCACAGCCTGTAACTGCAGAAAACATTTTTTTCTTCAAGTTTCTGGAAAAACTCCAGGACTTAGGCTAATACAATTTTAGGTCCAAACTTCTATTGTTCTTATAATAAGAAATGCATTAGAATTGATGCAATGTAGAATTGGTTTTTGCTGGTTTAGCTTACAAAAAAGTCTGGTCCCTAGAAAACCAATTTTAAATCTAGAACGTATGACAGCTCTGATAACAGAGTAGGTCTACTATAAAGGTAAGAGTGGGGTTTTTTTGGTTTTGTTTGAAGATAGGTACTGTTTAAAGAAATTAATGCTAATTGAGAAGCCAAATAAAGTTAAAGACTAGAATTGTTTCATTTCCAAAAGAGTCTCAGGCACTCACTGTAAGATAACTAACCTCTGCCTCTTCAATAATTAAGCACTACCAAGAAAAGACCAATAAAACCAAGGATATTGGTTGTTCCCCAGAGACCATTACAGATAGCCATATTATAGCAATTACAACTTCATGTGACTACACTTCCTGCAGCCAAATAACTTAAACAACAATTCAGTATGCTGTTTTTCTGAATTTAGGGAAATCCTAAAACAATTACTAATTTAGATTTCCAGGAAATACAGAAAATTGTAGGATTTCTACAGACATAGATTTTTGTCTTCCTTAAGCTCCCAAGTCAGAATATACATTCTCTGGGATCCCTCTCTCCCCTCCTGAAAAAGAAGGGGACTGGGAAAGCAGCATAGAGTAATTTTATTCTCAAGAGAGATCACCTTGTAGCAGCAAGGGCACTAGCCACACCCTGATAAGGGCTGCAGAATATTTTTCATTTCCTTCAAATTGCTATCTGAATAAAGCCACATTATTTTTCACATAGAAGAAATACCTTCTACTCCAGATACAAACTCCCATCTTGGTACAAAACTACCAGAAACATTTGATCAAATGTATGTATCTGGAACAAAATATTATTTAAATAATTGGCTACACAATATTCAGTAACTATAATTCACCTTCCATACACACCTCAAAAGAGTAAGCCTTGGCAATTTTGTGCAAGTTTTGAACAAACATATGCAAACATTTGAAGTTTTTCTAGTTACTATGCACTTGTTAACGACAGTTTTAAACACTACAGATCCTAAAATGTATTTTTGATCAAAGGACAACATACTTTCTTATTCGTATGTACTAAAGTAGAACAAGCTACAGTTTAATCAATGCATACTTGATATCAACCTATAACAGAATGGGAACCTGAGAGTCTCCCTCTTTACTGAAAACACACATTTTTTTTTACAAGGGTCAGATGACACCTGGGATAGTCAAGAAGCAGTAATACCTGCATTAGTTTTGCAATCAGACCACTGAAGTTGCTAGGTAAATTACCTACTGACTGAAGATATCACCCTAAAATTTCTCTTACTACCAGTATTTTCAGTGCTGAATGTACCCTATATGCCACTGTCTCTGCAACCAAATGGACAACAAAGCTTGAAGAGCTTCAGTGTTCTCTACGTCTCACTGCACCAATTTAAATAAATACTACATTTTTGAAGGGGAATCACAGAACAGACAGAAGAAAACAACTCTGCATGGAGAAGAAGCTATGAAAGTAAGAGCTACATTCATACTGTTCAGTGTCTGTTAGACCCAAAAGATCATGACAAATAGTTCTCTGTCACCCAAGAAATGCCTGCAAAGTAATCAGGTCAAAACCAACCACTGTTCTGAGTTTGAATTGAAGCGGAGTTATTACATGAGGTTGATACTCCTTTGCATGGTTTAGCAACATCACTGCAAAGATTTCAGAAAGGCATTCTAAACTTTTTCCACCTGCATTTAAGAATTATCTATATATTTGAGAGTCTCCTGTGAGAAAGAGACTTACTACAGTAAAGTGAGACAAGCTACTGAAAAAAGTACTAGCTTTGTCACAGCTACCTTTGGCAGAGAAGCCAGTATGTACACCTATCCACACTTCCTTATGACTTTGCATCAGGCTGAGGCGTACAGAACTACCCATGATATACAAGTTAAATTTATCAGAATTTTCACACATGTTAAACAAGTTACCATTAGACAAAAATAAGCCTGTCCAACCCGGGATCAAGATTCTACCTAGGAAGTGGAAAAGTCTCCCTTGAAGGAGAAAGTGTCATTTACTATGTTTCTGTGCTAATATCAGACATGTAATCCCCTCAAAGTCCAGTTGTGTTCTTCAAGTAATTACCAGTTTTACATTTGGGGTTACTTTCTTAAATTATATGGGGAGAGTCTCTTATTTAAGGACTAAAAAAAGCTTATTTGATTTTAAAATTGGTTGTATCACCAACTTTGTACACCGTGGCTGAAAAATAAAGTGAATGCTTCCTGTACTTGAGGAACTTGTGTTATAAAAGTTATGTTTAGGAAGCTCAAACCCTGCTATCAAGTTTTTAAAAGTGTTCCCAGTGTTAAATATTCATGATACTATTAGGAAATACTAGTATTTATATTGTTATTCTTTAAATGAAAAATCATTTAATCTAATCTTAAAGCTCTTTGGCTCTAATATGGCTTAATAACAATGCAGTTTCAGTCTTTACTTGGTGAAGAATAATAAAACTAGCAAACATGACAAGCTTACAATAGTTCAGTTACTTTTTGCACATCCTCTTACTATTTGAATGCATACAGAATTAAGGCCAGCTTCATATACAATGCAGTTTTGGATGGGTAAGTGAGGTGGGAGGGCTTTCATTATATTTAAATTACATGAAATACGCTATTATGCTGTTTTAATTAAGAGACTGCTTCTCATCACAAATTTCAAAACCCACTGACATCAATGACGACAAGAATTGCAGTCGTGACAAATTTGTCATCATTGTGGTCATAACTAGAAAATATCACAGCACTATAGTAAATACTGCTGTATTGTAAAGATAGGCATCTCCTTCCATTTTTCAAACACTAAAGGAACTGCCGAAATAAAGCTGGCATACTGTATTTCATTTCTAACATGGGGGAAAGGCCAAAAATTGTTCTGGTAGGCCACTTCTCAGATATGGTTTCAATGCCATTGTGGAAATAAATTTAACTGAAAAAGGAAAAGTTTTCCTATTCTTACAAAACTGTAAAACAATAACAACGAAAAAATACTAGTTTGAGCTCATTGCCATTAGGTCTAATAAATATTAAATAAAAAATTAATCAGTAAACTTTTTATCCATGTGAGAAACTTCCAACTGCAACTACTAAACCAGTAACGACTTAATGTGGTGAGAAAGTAAGGAAAGTTTTCTGCTCTGTATGTACTACAGGAACATGTAGTACTGGCACAGGTTGTTGAAAGAGGTTGTGGAGTCTCTCTCCTTGGATATACTCAAACGTCATCTGGACACAGTCCTGGACAGCCATATCTAGATTGGCCCTACTTGAGCAGGGATGTTGAGTAAGATGACCTTCAGAGGTCCCTGCCAGTTTCAACCATTCTGCGATTAGCAGTCCACTACTGGAATCTTTCCTTACTTGCCAAGGGTCACCAGACACTTGTGTGATGAGGAAAGAAACCACAGAGGCCATGATGCTACAGCAAATTGGGATGCCGATATTTAAACTGTCCACTACTGAAATATATAACCAGTACCTTCTGGTTTTGAGACATTTGCTGAGGCTCAGCCCAGCAGCTGAAGATACACAAAACAGAATGAGGGCAATATCCTGATGCTCTGAAATATCAGTTGAAACAAGTAGAGATTCCCCCACTCCTTTCCTTTGTCCACATGACAACATGTGGGTAAACAGTTCAAAGCAAAGATAGCTGTCAGCTCTGAAGTAGCCAATATCTAAGAAAGTAAACCTATGGAGGCTACCGGTCACTGACTGTGGAAGATGAATACCAGATGGCTGACACTGAGTTTGGCCTTCCCCTTGCATCCTGAAATTGCAGCCCTGTGGCAGGGATAACAGAACACTTTCTGAATCAGCCTCTGAAACTTGACAGGTGTTTAGTGCAGTTTAGATTTAAATAAACTGAAAGGTTTGTTAGCTTTAATACCTAATGCTGAAACCTGTAGTTGTTCATGATTTTCTTCATTACCCATTTGATTTTCCTTTCCATGACCACTACTACCAAACATAATTCTCCCCTTCTACAAGTAAACACCACCTTTGGTGGCTCAACTTTTAATCTGCTATTGCACTGCAAACTATATGTTTTAATCTGCAACCTACAGTAAACTGCTACACAATTTCTTGTAAAATTTACTTTCATCAATTTATTAAAAACCTTTAATTTCTTAAACTTTCTATCACTGTATTCTACGTAAACAGAGAGACTAATAATCAGTCTTCAAAGATATGAACTACAAATACGGTAATTGCTGGTTTTAAGCCTGGAAATTGCTTTGCAGACACTAACTATGCAAAAGTGCACATTAGTATATCTTTCAAAGGAATCACTATTCTTACTATTTTATAAAGATTATTTTTGCTTAAAAAAAAATAAATCTTGCTCATCAGTGAAGAGCTGAGTAGAAAAGCATGTGAAGACACTGACATACCTCAAGTACTGAAAACATTCTGGAGAAGGACAGAATGTCTTGGAATCTAAATACAGAAACCAGTGCTATTTAAGTACTTAAATCAAAGTTCAAAACTTAGGCCCTTCTACTCCTCAGCTATTTTTTCTATGTCAACCTGGTTCACAAACTGCTTATTTGAAGGAAGGATGCTTCCAGAACTCGTTTATATTATCAGAAAAGGAAATCTGCGACAATGATAAAAAATTTCCCTCAAACTATGAAGATTCAACCTGCCAGCAAATGAAGACATTCCTCACCTGTTTAATTTTATCTGTTCAACTACAATATGACAGTTAAACTTTATATGTTTTTAACTTCTTCATGTACAAAAGCTGTAGTCTTAAAAAGAAAAAGTAAACTGCGTAACTGTTTCCTAGCTGCTCTATTAGATATGAACCCACTTAGCCAAGCAAGCTGTATTCCAGGATGCTCACAGAGCCAAATCTCAGTTGCTTTTCACAAGACTTGGTTACATTCTAGATATTAAATGTGTTTCTTTTACAAACAATATTGTTGAAATTTGTGCATTCCTGATGTGTAAGTACAAAGAATGACACTTTGTACTTTTACTTACTTTAATGAATTCTATACTTTCTACAGAAGCAGTTCCAAAACACTGAAGAGACAGGCACAAGAGCCCAATCTCTCTCCTTTAAAAAGGGAAGCAACTACTATTTTGTCTTATTTTCAGAACTTCTGCCTGAAAGCATGTATATAAAGGTCGGCACCCTGTGAATATGTTTCCAGGATATGGGACTGCCAATGAGATTTTAAAAGCAACTCAAAAGGCTGCCTCCAAAATCCGGTATCAGATACAAAGGCAAGACAGTTACACATTAAACAGCACTTTTTCCATCTCCCCCCAAAAATAAGCAGTGTGTAAATATGTAAAAAGTTATTTAAATTTAGGCATACAGTGCGCAAATATAAAACTCTTATCAAATGACTGGAACTGTCTTTCACCAATTGTCCAATTCAGGGATTTCTGACCATACACTTCTAATAATCTGGGGACCTTATATGCACTGTTAATCTTACATACAGATACATCAGAGAGCCACAGTTACATCTGCTTTTTTCTCCCTACTTAATGGAGAAATTTGTGGTTGTTTTAGCAATCTGTGTGGAGAAAGCAAGATCAATTCATGCCAAAATCTGGAATGAATGGCAGAATTGGTTTGAACATCATGAAATTAAATCCTTCAGCTTTGCAACGGAACAAAGAAGCCAGAGGATGCAGACTAATTTTATAATATAAGGTAATGTTTGGCCATGTGAAATCAATACCCTTTTGAAATGTCAACATAGAAAGACATCTTGTCGTCATCAGCTAAATGTACTTGCTTAAGTCTTCCTCCTATCTCTTCTGAAGATTTGCAGGTTTTGTTTAATTTGAAGCAGCTCCACATTCTTTACCTTGCCTGGAGATGCTTCCCAAGTTTGCTCTCCTGAAGTGCTGTTGAATGACATTTTGTAAACACAGATCTGCATTTGCCATGGAACACACTAAACAGTAATTGCATATATACTTTCCCTACACTTTCATAGAAGAGACATACATGAAGCCAGTTTAGTCGTCAAGAAAGTTAGACAAGTCTTTCATCCCAACTTATTTTGAGTCTAAGGCAGGCACCAAGAGAAAAGCAGAAATAGGCAGAACAACCTCACACTGATGAAGTAAAAAAATTTTGCCTATAGACAAAGTAACATCTGAACACACATGGCTTATTATCCTTTAATCTATTATGACTTTATTATAAAAAAAATACATTAAATTTCACTGCATTTGAGGTGCAGGACTGTCTCCAAGGAAAAGCAATGAAGGTGGTGAGGGGTCTGGGGGACAAGTCTTATGAGGAGTGGCTGAGGGAACAGGGCCTGTGTAGCCCGGAGAAAAGGCGGCTGAGGGGAGACCTTCTTGCTCTCTACAACTACCTGGAAGGAGGCTGCAGCAAGGTGGAGGTCAAGCTCTTCTCCCAAGTAAGAAGTGATAGTATGAGGAAGTGGCCTCAAGTTGCGTCAGGGGAGAGAAGTGATAGTATGAGGAAGTGGACTCAAGTTGCGTCAGGGGAGGCTTAGATTGGATATTGGGAAAAATTTCTTCAAAGAAAGGGTTGTCAAGCACTGGAACAGGCTGCCCAGGGAAGTGGCTGAGTCACCATTCCCGGAGTTATTTAAAAGGTACGTAGATGTGGTGCTGAGGGACATAGTTTAGTGGTGGACCTGGCAGTATTAGGTTTACGGTTTGACCTGATGACCTTAAAGGTCTTTTCCAACCTAAATGATCCTAAGTTTCTATACATTAACATTTCATCAGTTACAGCTGCTAACCACAAGCTATTATGGTGTGATTTTATTGATAAAACACCTTATTACTATCTGGAAAATGTGAATGACTTCTCATTTGCCATATTAACAGGAAGTACCTTTGAACTACAAGTATTGTGCAGCTTTTTTATGACCAAAGAGCAACCTAATTAGTGATTACCATGCAATGACATGCAACTGGTTTACACAAATTCAAAGGTGTCAAACCTGTTTTCATTTGAAAACCTCTATACAACTGGACTAAACAAAAACTGTTCTGCGTGTTCACACACCTTTTTCCAGCTAAATTTATTCATTCAATAACAACTTACCTCTCTATATATATCCTGTCATTTCTTTAGCTCATATTTACAAACACTAGCATAACCTTTAACTACTCTGACAAAGCCTCATTAACAGTATAAGCATTAAAAAAATAGATCAAGAAATCAGGACCAAACATATGTTATTTTATTTACTTCTGTGCACTACAGGGTGCATTTCAAAGGGATCAAAAAACTGGCAAGGCAGCATTGAAAAATTTTGTTGCAATCTACTCACTTTGTTATCTTCAGTAGGCTTATCTATTTCCTGCCTACCCCACCATAGTATACTTCTAACATAAAGATGTTATGATACAGAAAGATACACCTCATCTTTCTTTTATGGATATCTAACAAAAATAACAATTATTTGCTGAGGCATGACCATGATGATTAGAGACCCAGAGAACCTTATTCCTGTAGTACTATTTTCTTAAGGACAAACTATAATTTTGCACAGTACACAAACCTTGCAGTTCTTAATGACTACAGACTGAGAAAAATTACAACTTGAAAACAAGATGATTTCAGACGAATCACAGCTGTTGAATTCTTGTTTCTGCACTTATAAAGCACACGTACCTTTTCCTAAATGTGTATTTATACTCATGTATCTAGCTGTTCCTGTAAGGCTCTTGTGTTCTCGATATGGTATGTGCTTCTTATTTTCTGGATCTATATACTCCTTTGCCAAACCAAAATCTATAATATGAATAATTTGCTGGGTTTTGTTTCCAGGTCGTCCTATTAGGAAGTTCTCAGGTTTTACATCTCTGTATATCAAGTTCTTTGAATGGACATATTCCATACGAGAAATCTTTAACAAAAGGAAAAAAACGACAGAAAGTTTAGTTTAAGCTTCAGGTTGCCACATTAAATTGTGGTAGAAGCTAAATATCTTACATTGACTTTGTATTTAGAGGAAATCATCCCTTCTATGACTTTAAAACCAAAGGGCTATTGCCTTTAACAAGGTATCTCCCAATTAAAGTCAATGAAAATTTTACACATCCCCTGAGTAGATACATCACATCATGTACTGCAAATTTCCACACTGGACATTAGACATAAATCAGTATATAACAGAAGTTATGTTCTTAAGAACAGCTGGCACCAAGTATGTTTTCTCCACAGTAAAGCTATAACCAGAAATTACATCATCCAGCAGTGAGCAGCTAAGTTCCATGTAGATCTATTACATACTAAAGATATAGATGAGAGAAGCACTGAAAGTTCACTAATGTGCATATAACCTGCATTCTAGCTGGATCACTTTATCAAAATGTATGTATTCAGAAAGGAACAGCAAGTATCTGTGTGGATCTGTGATGATTTCAGCATTTTAAAAAAGGAACTTTGTCATTTTGGCTCTAGTAAGCTGGATATGTCTGTATGTTTATAGCTGCAGGCCTGTTATCCAGTTACAGTTGTGTTTTAAGCAGTTATTTTTACCCTTCATAGTTAAAAATAATTATTTAGGGAAGTGGAGGTTCAGTAGCATTAGTATTTCATAAGGACTTATTTAAAATACACCATATCAAGGTAAACATGCAAAGCCTTATTTCTCTTTATCTTTCTACTTCTACCCACCCTCAGGCAGAAACCAAATCAGGAAAATGTCAAAAAAAAAAAGGGGGGGGGGGAAATCCTTTATTGAATAATTTTGTTCTATTTTCATATTTGTGGAAGGGTTTAGGGGATATTTTGTTTGCTTGCTTTCTTTCCAAGAACGCCCAGGAAAGATATTTATGGATTTAGGAGTCCAATCATCCAATTGCTTTCATGGATTAAAATTATTTTTAATTCATTAAGGTTTTCTTTTTAATTGAGTATGTCAAACTAAAATTCATGATTTCAGGTTGTGGTTATGAGAACTCAGAAAACACAATGAAGCAACAATAACACAATGATTCTTGAAAAACTAGAACAAAGTAAATGAAAGTGACATAAAGACAGTCTTCCTGATAAAACTTTATCACAAGCTCTTTAGAAGCCACCAACACAAATTTAAAACACAGGAAGTACAAATCTCAAGTGAAATAAGAATTTAATCCACTGAAGACTTAGTCATTCTAATGAACACTCAAATTAACATCTATTCTACTTACCAACTGTATGGCTATCATAAGAACGGTTTTAAGAGAAAATGTCCTACCACACAAGTCAAATAAATCTTCCAGACTAGGTCCAAGTAGTTCTAGCACCATAGCATTATATTTGCCACATGGGCCAAAATAGTAAACCTGAGGTATTCCATCTGTAAAATGAAGATACAAAGTAATAAGGGATTAAATAAGATCAATGAACACACCAATAAAAGTTCTACCACATTTCAAGTTGTTCTGAAGTTAAAGATACATTTTTCACACAAAACCAACATAAATTAAAAAATTTAATGAATCCATTAAATTCTTCTTACTGTCAAATCATTAAAATGACTTAAAATCTTTGAATAAATGCAATTTCACATTTAAAATTTTATACTAACAAACACAAATTTGTAAGTTTTAGTTGTGTAATTGTTTTTACTTAGAAAATTATTAAAATAAAAATTAAGTTCAGAACAAAACATAAATTATTTCCAAACACAGTATATGGGAACAAAAATATCTCACTGTATGTTGAGGTAACAATCTCTTAAATACTCTGTAAACAGGTATCAATATATTTACCTAGGCGGGCAAAAGGCGAATTTAGTGTTAAAGCTACATTTGTTTTCAAATCTTGCATGCAATCTGAAACGTGAACTGTCACTCTGTTATCTTATTCCTAAGTCTAACATTTTTCCTGATGTAAAAGGTGTTACATTCTCCAACACAAAATACTTGAAGAATATGTTCATTTGCTGTTCATAAAAACTATAAAAAATGAAGCCTGTACTATTGTGTCGAAAAACTGAGTTTTGTTGAGTTTTCTATGGCAGCATTCCAGAAACCCTGGCAGGAACACATATTTACAGTACATGTTTCCTCAGACAGCCGGTGATACCGAGGCCATAAACACCTTGAAAACTAGGGCCAAAAAGTCACATGCGTTGCACTGAGAAGATTCCCTTTCTATCTAGTCTGTTATCAGAATCACTGAACAGAAGTCTCCTGATGCACACATCTTAGCCTAGCAAAACCACATGTTACCTGAAAAAGTTACTTCTATTCTTCTCCCCGAACAGAAGCATAATAAGCACATCCATATAACAAGACTTCTCCCGGCACAGCAGTAAAATCC
>VZSZ01001513.1:60304-96649 GCA_013398815.1 Ibidorhyncha struthersii
TTCAGCCTGGACAAGAGAAGGCTCCGGGGAGACCTTATTGTGGCCTTTCAGTACTTAAAGGGGGCCTACAGGAAAGATGGGAACAAACTTTTTGGCAAGGCCTGTGCAATAGGACAAGGGGTGACAGCTTTAAACTAAAAAGGAGGAAGATTTAGATTAGATATAAGGAAGAAATTTTTTACAATGAGGGTGGCAAAACACTGGAACAGCCTGCCCAGAGAGGTGGTAGATGCCCCATCCCTGGAAGCATTCAAGGTCAGGTTGGACAGGACTCTGAGCAACCTGATCTAGTTGACGGTGTCCCTGTTCATTGCAGGGGGGCATAGGACCAGATGACCTTTAAAGGTCCCTTCCAACCCAAACTATTCTATGATGGTATGAAATACACAGAATGAATATGCTCAGTTCAAAAGTCTTGTGTACAAAAACCACACATCTATCACATTTCATGTCTATTTTTTCCCTTTTTCTTTCAGGGAGCACAACTATAAAAGATCCCCCAGATTTTTTTCACTCAAGCATGTCTTCCATCTTCATGGCACTCAGAAGCAGAATAGCAAAACTCTTAGTGCAGAAAATAATTTAAAAAAATCCAAGTCTCAATGTCATTAGAAAAAGAATAAAGAGGGACATTATAAGAATACGTAAATAGATTTGTAGTAGGCAAATACTTGCTGGAGCTAAGGGAATACCAAGAAAACACATGATTTTAAAATGCTACTCCTACCATCAAGGGCACTCAAGATCACAGGAAGCACTAAAATGTTCTGTTAAAAAGGGTTAGAAGGCAGTCGGTTACCCAGTAACATTTTCTTTACTTTCAGGAAGATATTTCAGGAAAATAACCTTATTTTCTTCCAGAATTATTCATTCACTTGTTAATGCCTCTCCCTCCTCCCCATGCTATCCCCCAAATAAACTGGGATTTCACAGGGGCTACAGGTATTTTATCCCTTAAGTTTCAGGTTATTTCACACTAAGCACAAGCCTGTTTGTAGCATAACCTCTGGAATTAATAGTTAAATAGTGAAAAATGAATTTTTGATTGTAGGAAATAATGGCTCTGCTTATAAAATTGGGAAAGAAAGGAAGTAGTATTTGCTTTTCACCAGTTGCTTCTGGAACCATTTTTTAGTAGTCACTTGCTATTAATACACATGTATGCATGTATACATGAGGAGAACAAGGGCAAAGGTTATTTAATGCAATTAGATGCAAAACAAGCAGTCCAGACTCAAGTATAAAGCTATCAGCCAAATTACAAGTTTTGTCTGAATAAACAAAAACACCTAACAAAAAGACTACTTCATCATGATTAAGAAAGCCTGCAAACGTGGATTTTTAGAGGCTTAGAAGCCAGAAGGCTCCAGACAACTGGAACTGCTAGCACAGTGAGTAATTACTTATCAGAGAAACCTCCATCTGCTCAATATTACTATACTTCAAATTTCTTCCAGCAGTAACAGCTATTTTTATACGTCCTACAATGGATAGTTCTGCCACTTGCACAATGAAGATAGACTTCCTTCAATTTACTCTGACAAAAGTACAACCACTGCCCATAAAGCAACACTATCTATATGGATAGGTCTGGTATCAGATTTTTACTATCTCCTATTCTATGTAGGAATGATTAGCTGCTTCCTGAATTTATCACTTGGTCAATCAACTTTCCACCACTGTTTTCCAGCTGTTCATGTAACAAAATTTCTTAAATTTACACTTGACAGTAAACACATATGTCACGAAAAATCAGTAAAGTAAAACCAGCTGCCTCAACATCACATGAGCACAGAAATTATATAATTTTGCAACTTTTTTTTCTAGAAGAATCATAGGCTGTGTAACTTCCTGGGCTTGAGGGCACCAACTCCTGCAAAGATGGGAAAAGAGAGCACTGCAGAAAGACAAGGAATCAGCTTTTCTTTTAACTTCTCTATAAGATGGGAGCATGAATATTACTTTTTTCATGAGCCTTTCCCACAAAACCCATTAAAATGAGTCTCAAGTCAGATGCCTGAGAAAATCAGACAAGACTCAAGAAGGATACAGTGTTCTATGCCTGCTGGCAGAAGCGTTCATTTTGGAAAATAGGAAGTCTATAGTAAGGTTCTCCACAAATATTGAAGATGGCTAGTAACTTATCCGCTTTATCTTCTTGTTTTCATCCCAAAGTCTCCTCATCTTCATGAAAAGAATCAGAGAGATCATTCTCCCTTACAGTCCTTCAGTAAGGCAACAGAGAAAGCAATAAAGTTGTCGCAACCAACAAAAAGGGTTACAAAGACTGAATGGTATCTGAAGTAAAGCGGAATACTTTGACTTGCCTACATTCTTACATTAAAAACAGTCCGCCAGTCTTATTCCGTAAACAAAAAGGTAAGCAAAGTTACATTTGCTAAGACATTTTTTCCAAGAAATACTTCTGTAACACTTCCTACCTCTGAGAAGCATTGCCTACTTTCTGCAGTCCGAACTAGTTATTACAGCTTTATTCTTACCTCCACTACACAGCTCCTTTGCCATTTTAGATAGTTACACCTTGGTTTTCACAACTGGGTACTATCCCTAACTTGTGGGTTGCCATGTCTCAGTAGTTAAGCAATTAAGATCTGTGTTCCACTTATTAGCTACTTCACAATGCTAGTCCAGTGTGCCCTGGCAATTTACAACTTACAAAAAAAGACATAATACCCTGATGACTTTTTCCAATTAGCAAGCATATAAGACCCAACATTTTGACTAGACATTCTACAACTTACTTTTCCATCTCTGAACAGCAATAGACAACATCATTTCTTGCAAAGAGTTCTCTAAAGATTCCTGTTCACGCACCATTCATACTACAGTATTAAAAAAGTATGTTTCCCTGGAAAGAGCCTTTAAAGAGCAGCACAAAATTTTGAAAGCTACCTAACTAGAGAAACACTATCTAGTCTGTGCATCCATGAATTTTTGATGCACAATATGATCCTGAATGTTTGAAAGTGAAAGGAGTATTTAAGAAGTATTAAAATTCATCATAGCACATACATACAATGCAACAAAATAAAAGCAGTATGGGCATGTTCATTTTGTATGCCCTGACTTTCAGAGATGACTTCTCAGGTTAAACAGTATTTTACTGTAGTTTAAGCGTATCTTTAAAAATCAGAAAATCCAAGCTGCCTTTGATAGAAAAAAAACCAAGCAAGTGTGCATGTACAAAACAACTATTAGTAGTCCATTTTAGTCAATAAATGTCTACATTAGTAAAAAATGGAAAAATTAACTAATTATATGACCTAAGAAAAACTATTCTAGGAAGTAAAGGAACATTTTCAAGGAAAAGATATCCTAAGATTTTTTTCCTAGGGTACGTCTGATATAGTGAAGATTTGTACTCACTTTCTTAGTTTAAGAAGCTTCATATCTCGCTAACTGACTATATACAGTTTTGTAAAAGGCACAAAAAAATGAGAAATTTTAGGTATTGCTCACCTATCAAAGCAAAAGGTCCCCTCCTGAGAGGGAACTATAATAAGAGCATTTCTGGATGTAAAAGCACCAAGATAAGTGAAATGAGAAATTCAAATGTCAAACTGCATTTAAAGTTAAACTTTTTTAAAAAGTGTAAGAGGCTTAAAACTAGTAAGCAGAAATATATTCTGTATCAATGGAAGTGAAGTAAAGTAAAACTGAAACTGTAGCTATTTAAGTATCATAGCAACTTCAAATAAAAATGTGAGTAGTAGATTAGCAATTTGGTCAGTTGTAATGTTTATTGAAAGAGAAAACACTGGGAATACTCTAAGACTGCTTAGTTTAAGATATACCCATAGGCACACAAATTCTGTGATATTGAAGACTTATTAAATAGGCTTAGGATTTCACAGACACTTTAAAGAGTGGAACAAAAAAGTCTTAATAGTACCAGAATAATTTATACATTAATCCACTAACCCATGGGTGGTTTTTTCCTGCTTTAAGTAACTAGGGATACTTTATTAAATAGATTTATCCCCTTAAATCAGAAAACTTCTATGAAAAATTGATCCTGGATTAAATCACAGTAAAATGCATGACACTGCTTTTTACCTCCAGATCCTAGCTGCTTGTAGAATCTGTATTCCAAATGTAGCTGTGGTGCTCTCGACTTCATTGGCTCCTGATTTAAAAACAAAAACAACATTTAAAATAAAGCCTCTCTGCCAAAGCTTAAAAACTAATACACTAACCTACTACCAGCCAAACTAACCCTACTGCTTCCAAGCCACACGGAAATTTCAAATATTTCTTCTGAAATGACTGATAATTAAGAAACTGAGAAACCTAAACCTGTCAGGTGAGACCATAGCATATAGTGACATTTACATCCATGGGACTGGGGCCAAACAGGCAAATCCAATCACTGACCCACAACTGAATAGCTAAAAAATAACTTGTCTCTCCAAGTGTGTGGCTGATGTGGATTGCAGCTCTCAAAAGGTGGCATTGATATGCAGCTTAACAGATCAAAAAGACTGTCCACTCACCTGTTATACAAAATAAATGTATCTTTAGCAAAAAAAGTTTTACCCTAGGATCTTGACAAAAAGATACCAAATCCTTCCACCAAATAGTAACAGCTTAGTAGATATTAAATAGCACCATTCTAAACTATAAATTCGAAACAAACAAAAAACACACTAGAATAAGCTTGTACTTCAAATCTTTCTTTTCCCAACATAACTTGCGTAAATTAATGAAATCTTACTTCTTCGCTCTACATACTAATGTGGCAAGGTCTCATAGAATGACATGACATGAGATTAAGGACAGGAACACACAAGCAGCCTAAATGAAAGCCCTACCTTCTTATTTCCCTTTGCAAAGCAAAGGTACTGTATCGTAAGATTCTTAAGTAATTTCCTACAGCATCTTTTAGAAGATAAGCTCAGTTTCTTGCAATATGTAACATTTTCCAATGCATCAGTGATAATCTGAACATTAAGTGTGCAGTATTCCTACACAGACTGCTCCTAGTAGAACTGCAGCATGTAATTAGTAAGATCGTTAATACATTTATCAGCAATAACTGATACTGATGGATGTCAATTTTCAGGAAAAGTTTGAGCAAGGTGCTCATGTCTTTCCTCACCCCATCTTCTCCAGAAGCTAACCATTTATTAACCTGTGTTGTTTCCCAGTTGGACATCCAGGCCATAGAAACTGTGATCCAATGTACAATCAGGAGAAACTTAGTCCTCTTCCTTGACCCATCCTCCCCCACAGCATCCAGATGTTTCAAATTGCTGCTACTGCTATAGCCAAAGCGCCCCATCAGGGTATAGTTAAGTACTTGATTTTGCCAGGATGTCAATGGTTGAGGGCCAAAAGTAAGAAGGGGACAATGTAACAGTTTCTATGGAAAAAAAAAAAAAAACAAAAAAAAAAACAAAAACCCACCCAAACAAACAGAATTTAATATACACTTTTTATACTCTAGAGCATTCATGCTAGATGAACATTGGAATTCTTTGCAAACAAGTGACCGAGAACTTTCTAAAACAAGAAGATGTTGATCCTTCAGAAACTGGATTACTAAAAGCAAGACTAACTGGGCCAAAAAAGCCCTACTTACAGTTTATAAGGAGAACACATGAAATTGATTCTCAAGACAGATATCCCTTAACAAAACACCCTACTGTAAACGTGTGCCTTAGCAAGTCAGGGCAACTACCAACCTTCACTACTCAGCTTTCAGATGTATGCGTAAATTCACTATGAAGCATGTTAAAAACTACACAAATTTCACTACTGGTTTGCCTGCAGTAGTATTCTACAAGTCTGTTTGTTATAAAACATACCCCTCTACATAGTCTCTAATTAACACTTGTAATTCTGCCTGCTAGGAGGAAAACATTTTATTTCATCAAAAACTGCATGTCTGCTGAAGATACTAAGACAAGACATTGGCCTATGGGCTGTTTGATCTTCCTCAATTATACAGTTTTGCCTTAAATGGTAGTACATTAACAACTTAAACCCCACTCAATGTTATAAGATGCTCCCATAATAAGGATGAAAAATAGCTTGTATGCATTACATTTACATAAATAGACCAGAAAAAATTCTCCTAGGGGAAAGAAAGAGCTTCCAATTTGACATATGCATCTACACTTTTTCAAATGAATGCTGCTTGTTCCTGTCATCAGCAGGAAATAGTCCTGATAAGCCTGCAGAAGGCAAATGTTCTCAAATAGTCAGTCTACTTGACTGCACACAAGACAAAGACTGAAGTTAAACCCTGTCTAGCAGACAGACAACTAAAGACTTTTACTCCCCCTAGTAATAATGAAAAAAATGTGGTTAATATGTACTTGTATTCCATTTATCGGCTGACAATCTTCTGGAATTACCTTATTTTTGTAAAGAGATTTAGATATCTTCCTGACTGTTCAATAACTCCAAACATACAAAGGAAATACAATCTTCTGTTCAATAAAAATTGTGAGAGGGCAAGCACAATAAGCTCTTCACATAAAATTTGTTTTGTTCCTACACATCCCACTTTGTACTATGCAGTGAACTACCGATAAATGAGAAGACAGATAAAAATAAATCAAAACAAAGGTATGTTAAATGTAATCTTCCACCATAATATAAAAGTGAAGAACACACCAGTGTAACTACATTTTTATGAATAAGTCTAAAAAGCATATTCAAGAATAAAAGAGAAACAGCAAATCATGGTTCTTTCTATTTTCATTAGCATTTCTGTACAGTTCAGCATCTAAAACATAAGCTTGGGAATACATAAGTGTTCAAACATCATGTTAACCCCAGAATACTCTGAAGGCAACTTCTCCTCTTACCAAATAAATTAGTGTATTTTGTTTACTTTAAAAAGCTCAGGTCTTCACTTAAGTATCCTGAAAGAGCTGTTCCAGGATTTCTGCAGTGTTCTGTGAATGGCCTTCATTACGCTGCTTTCACATTCAAGCCTAATTATTTCAGAGCTTCTGTATTAAAATAGAGATAGCTTCTTTTCCCAGCAGAAGAGCATTTGTCTCTCTTAATGAGGGACTCAGGGTCTTGCTGCCGTCAAAGAATTAATGTGCAGTTTACTAAGCACCAGTTATCTGAACAGCAGAAACAACAGCTCCTTAGTTCAGAGAGGTTCTTTCAAACCAAGTTTTTGCCCCTCCTTTTTTCTTTTGTGGGATGCTTATACATTCAAACAAAAAGATAAAGACACCTGAAATGTGAAATCTGTTTCAAGTTCATAATGTATTTTTTTCAATTATTTTCAATTATTTTTGTGCCAAATGCATGGAATAAACAACTACACAATTTAAGATATGCCTTCCCTTTGAAAGGACTTGAAGACAGTTTACTTGCTCGAACCATAGGAGTAGAAACTTTCAAGAACTCTGATGTTAACCCAAAGCTATTACCTGCTTTTCATGTTTTTAGTAGCCTAGTGAGAACTCTTACTCAGTATATCTTCTGTATCTGCTTCATATTTTCTTAAGCAACAGTGATTAAAAGCTATTTTTAGGAAAAAATTCTTAAGAGGTAGGTTTTTTTACAGGAAAAGATGAGTCTATTAAACAGAGTTGTACTTAATTTGCATTTACCACAGCTTCTAGAGAGATTCTGAAATGGTATCATTCTAGACTGCAATAATACTTTAAAAGAGGAAGAAAAAGCATTCCAGCCTTGGAACCAACCACAACTTCTTTCCATACACACCCCCCCTTATAATTTTAAGGATTAAAATCTTAACATGAATCAATGAATTAAAGATTACAGATTAAAAACAGCAGTGACTACCTCATAACTTTCCATCTTTCACACAAAGACAGAAACAAAAAATGACTTATTGCCAGAAGCAGCTCAAGCAGAAATTCCTTTAGTTGGTATTTGGTTAGTGGTTAAGCATTGTGCAGAGAAGATAACTTTGGGCAATAGAGAAATTTGTCAAAGGGAAAAGAAAGAAGAAAGGAGGAGAAGGAAGAATTGAAAAGGGAATGGGAGATTTAAGGGAAGTAGAGGGTCACGTAATAAAAATGTAACAACAAATGAAGAGGTGAGCAAGAAAGCTACAGTTTATGTACACCACAGGGTTATTGCTTAAGAACTACCTGATGACAACATACCAGTTTTTATACTAATAGACCAGCAGAAACATACAAACAGAAACACCACTAAACAGCACACAACTGATAAAGCCCAGTTCCTAAGAGTTTCATTCCAGTTCTCAAAAAAGCCTGTTGTACCTTTCAGACTTGAGTATCTGCTCAACCAGAAAAGGCCGTAATGAAAGAAGCCAGATTAAGCGTAAAATCCTGGAACTGTAGCCATTTTACCAGAATAAATATGCATTTGCATATAAACTTTATACATTAAAATACATACCTTGTATGACCCTCAGGCCTCACAGAAAAATTAAGTGTTTAAACTATTTACTTACATACCTAAGTCCTGAAGTTGCCATAAGCAACATAAACAGTATCAAATGATTTTGTCCACGAGGGAAATATTAATTCACCACAATAAAAAGTCAAATACTGTCAAAACAGTAGTTATAAAATCCATTTACTTTTACATCAGAAGCACTCCTGCAAGCTGCTATATAAATGCAGCCATTACAACTCATGATCTTGAGAGAAACCCACACAATCCTCCTGCACTAGAGTATACGGTTACCATTTATACACAAAACATCTGGCATAGGAGAGGTCTTGCTGCTCACAACAAAGAGTGTGTCAGCAATGGAATGTTACCATGAGGAATACAAATACAATTTTAGGATACTGCAGGGGAGATTACCACAACTGTACGTGCCACGGGATACTGCTTAAACTACAATACATGTATAATTCAGGTAACCCCATTCAGGAAGGCTACACTTGAACTACAACAGGTGCAAAACAGTGAGGAAATTAAGAGTCCCTCATTTATGATAACAAAACAAAGACTGAGCATAAGCCTAATGACTGCTCTCAAAACAAAAAGGGAATTACTGCCAGAGATACAGCAAAAAAAAAAAAAAATGTTAGGCTTACATTTTAAAAGGGAAAGGATGGTATACCAAACAAGTACAACCAACCAAACTGTTGAGTAAAGTCCTGGAACTATCTCCATTAGAAGAAATACAGAAAAAAAAAAACAAAAATCAATTAAATCCTAAATTTCGATGCAGCTGCTTTTAACAGACTGAACCTTGTGACCCAATTCCCTTCCAATTTGAAACCAAATTCAAAAGAGATGAAAGACAGTAAAAAATTGAGAACCATGTTAAAAGAACCCTCTAGTTCTGCCTGCTAATAAATGTATTTTCACCTTACAATGACAATGCAAACTCCAGTGTTGATTCCTACTGTGATTCCTTCCATCTGCTGTTCATTGCAATGGCACTATAGCTTTTCATACCACTAATGTAAGAGGAATTTAAAGAACTCTGAATATGTAGTTAATTTTTTTAAGCACTAGTAATAAACTACAGACACACTTTACTACACTGGCTCTTTAGTGACTTCAAAGTAAGTTGTCCAGTAATGACACTTCAAGCTTTTTGCGCAGCTGTAAATGAACAGCTCTAAGACTGAGTAATTTGGAAACAAAGTAGAAGTTGCCACTGAACAGCATCTTTGAAAGTTAAAATGGGTTGAAATAGTAGCTACATTTATTAATAGTTACATATATAATAAAAATGATTTTACAAAAACTCACTGATCAGATTAAAAAGTTTTCTTGCTCTACTTCATCAAGTAATTGGTGCTTAAAAAGAAATAATCACTGTCTTGCAAACTATTTCTGAATAACCTTTGCAGTAAACAGCCTTTAACTAGAGGAATTGTTAGACCATTTTCACGTTTCACCAAACACATGGAGTAAGTTCAAGATATTTTAAAACAAAATAAACTTAAATCTGGTGTAATGCACACACAATAACCCTCAAAACTGCATCCAATGTTGCTCTTTCAAACCGTAACTTATTAAATCTGTAACTACTCCTGAAGTATTTTTCTAAGCAAAGTAGTGATACAAATTTTTTAAGGAGTTTATTTTATATATTTGTAATGCTTTTGAGATTCCCCATCCAGAGCCATTATTTCTGTTTCCATAGCTGACCTTTCACTTTATGGAACTAGAAATTCACATTACTATGCTATGAAAAACCTTCTGTCCTACTGCAGCAGCAAGAAATTAATGGGAGTCCTAAAATTCCTTCAATGACAAAAAGTAAATTGAATTTAATCTTGAAATATTTTGGTTGCGAAAATAGCCATTTACCAAGAAGTTAAAAGCATCCAGAAGCAAAACATGAAGTAATCTGAGCAGTTCTGATGAAAGATTCAGAAAAAAGCAGAACAATGACATATTAAGAAAACATCCAAGGGTACCATGTTTGTAAGTGAAGGAAACATTTTACACATCATTGCAAACACAACAGTTTGTCAGAGTGTCATATTCACGTTAAATTTGGTGTTCCTCTACTTGTTGCACAAAAAAGTAATCTACCAGGAAGACCGCTGAGCATATCCTTGAAGTAGCAGCCAATTGTCATCAACTTTACAAATATAGATTTAGCTCTGAGAACAGTGACAATTAACACTGGTTTTACTCAATATGGCCAAAGCATATAATTACATCTATCACTAGCTGCTGTCATCTTGCCAGTTGAAAACATACAAGACTATTAAGGATTTCAATTAAGGAAATCAAACCGTTATATATGAAAGGAAAATTTTTATTAGCTTCTCATCCCAAATACTTTAAAAATAAATAAGTAAATTAACTTACCAGCTTAATTGCCATATATTCATTTGTGTATAAATTTTTTCCTTGAAAAAAGAACAAAAACAAGAATGTGAGACATTGGTTTTCCTGTTCAAGTAAAATGCCATTTAAACCTCAAGAAAGTCTTTGAAACATTTTGGATCTAAGGTGATAGGTGTTCTGGCACTTAAAAAATGTGCCTTTATTAGTCTGATAGCATACTCCAGAGAACTTTATTCTTGAATTGTTTAAGAAGTGGCAGTTTCCCTGAGAGTTTCAGCTATTTCACCAAGTTTGCAAAATTTTTATTCACTAGAAGAGTTTGAAAATTGTTAAATCACTAAGTGGAATGTGGTATTTTCACATTTATTGCTGAAAACTATGATAATTTAAAAATAAATTTTAAATACGGTTTCAGAACACCAGGCACTAATTAAAGTTAGAATTAACTAGGACTATTTTTTCCCCTCAATTCTGTAATTTACCAAGCTTAAAGACTGGACAAACAGGGCAAGAATATTATTGAGTAAAATGCTTACACCATTTGGAATATATATCTGCTGCTTTAAAAGTGACTCTAACTGGATAAGGATATTTCAACATGCATTACTTCAAATTGTATGCAATGACTAAAACATTAAACAAGCTTTATAGGTGTAAAATTAAAAAATAGCAGATAAAGGAAAGAGTGGTCACTCCTGACACTTTTTTTTCTGCTACAGTCTTCAAATGAGTTGTGTGTACTATTTGTAAGAACAAACCTACTTTTTTTTCCTCTGCAATATTACTCAGGTCTGAATTTCCCATGTTTAGATCAGTTTTGTTAAAGAAATCAAACAGGTAAAAGACATGGATCAAGACAAAAAGGATCCCTGCAAAGACAGTTACATTTATAGTCAAAGACTATGATCTCAGCTCTAACCCTTGTTTTTAAAAATAGAGTACTCTTGCAAAGCTGGAAAAGGATGTATTAAAATCACAGGACTGTTAAGGGATCAGCTTTACAAAAAGCAATTTACTCGAAGGCTGTACAATAATAAACACAGAATCAGTGTGGGCAGCATGCCCTAAATGTGACCACCAAAAGAACAGATAATTCCAAGACCTATCCAGGGACTAAATTGGAAATCCTGGCACCTGAAGTAGTTATTTCTTATGTTAGGATGATTTGAGTCACATTTTTTGACAAAGAGTGAACTTTGTTTGAAGTTGCTTCTGTATCTTTGCATTCTGTCACAAGCTAGAAGACATTAAAGAAACTGTTGCAGTTTCTGTCAGTCTATCAGACATACAAATCGGCTACTGGAGTAGCTAACAGATCCAGTTACAGTTAAGTGACTAGATATTGCATTCCAGTAGCCAAATGCAGTAATGACAGGTTTATCGTTCTGAAGAAACATCAGAAGGGACATTCCAAAGAAACTTCAGAACTTTCTATGTGGTGATTCAAGACAATTGTCTCTTGAGGACAGCAGATTTGACACCACTGTTGATCTATCTCTAAGCATAGAACAGGTTTTTCATAGTGCATCACATGCAACAAGCTTTCTTTTACTACCCTTCAGTTTATCTTAACTATAACTTGGAAGAGCCTTAAGATTAACAGCTCAATATTCAAAACAATTTAGTCCTTTGCAAATTAATGGTTGCACATCATACACTCATTTGCTAGATACAGCCAATTTACCATTTGATCCACAAGCCACTACAGAAGTCTGGCCACTCCTTTCTTCTCAGGTGGAAGAACTACAACAGCTATTGATTTATAACTGAATTTTTATCTCCTGAAGCACAACTTCACCACTCTTGACAACTTTATTCCTCCTTTAAGTCTTTAAGATATGACCCTAAGACACGTGCTCAAAATATACTCCAGTTTGCAGAAGTACACAAAACAAATTAAGTGCTTGTGCATGTCCAGAGAAGGGCAACTAAGCTGGTGAGGGGTCTGGGGGACAAGTCTTAAGAGGAGCGGCTGAGGGAACTGGGGCTGCTTAGCCTGGAGAAGAGGAGGCTGAGGGGAGACCTTATTCTCTACAAGCACCCGAAAGGAGGTTGTAGAAAGATGGAGACTGACCTCTTCTCCCTAGTGACAAGTGATAGGACGAGAGGAAATGCGTTCAAGTTAAGCCAGGGGAGGTTTAGGTTGGATATTAGGAAAAATTCTGTCACTGAAAGGGTTATCCAGCATTGGAATAGGCTGCCCAGGGAGGTGGTGGATTCGCCATCCCTGGAGGTGTTTAAAAAGAGGGTAGACATGGTACTTGGGGATATGGTTTACAAGTGGTTTTTGTCAGGTTAGGTTAATGGACGGACTCGATCTTAAAGGTCCCTTCCAACCTTAACGATTCTATGATTCTATGATCTTTGTAGGTGGGATGCCCACTTTAAGGTACTTGCCACTGTAGTAACATAAAAATAACAAATTTAAATCAGAACATGTAATCCCAATCTTAACTCCTGCTTTCAGGAACTTGCATTTAAGGTAATCTTACCCTAGAAATAACAATAAACAAGGGTCTGAAGTATCTACTACATATGCCAAAAAGTAGATGTTAAACAGAGAAAGCCTGCACTTGCCCTGGTGGCTGACAGGACAGTGCACTACACTTATCTTCTTCCTATTTCTTTTACTTGTTTGTCCTATTTTATTTCAGTACTATCAGACTTTAAGTCTTAACTACTTTAATATTGTATTTAGAATGAAACAGATTATTTCACTCTGTACCTGCTGCAACACAGTTAATCTGACATTGATCTGAAACAGATAATCCACTCTAAATTGTGACCACTTCAAGATAACTGACAGGAAAAAAATTATCTTTATTATAGTTTACAATTGCCTTCAGTACTAAATGTGGCATTAATTATACCAGTTTGATTTAGTTCATGGAGAGGTTTAAAAGAAAAGTTATTGTTCAAAGCCAGTTTAGAAAAAGTTTAGAACAAGTTGAAGAGAGATTTTCAGCTTGACTTGCAAACTGCAGGGGCACATATATAACACCGCAAAGGTCAAAATACATCAATCCTGTTTAACTATTAATAGGAATAACAAGAGTACCTCTTGTTGAGACTATGTTAAATTCAGTATTCTCAGCCACAGCTCCAGCAGTGTTATCTTTCATCCCTCTACAGTATTAATAGCCTAAGCTTGTTTACATTCTGACCCAGACTAGATATAAGGCCCCCAGAAGCACTATATTAAAACTGTTATATTTTATGCATGTTATAAACATGCATATATAAACATGTTATATTTTATGCAAGCATCATGTTAAAAAAAATTGTCTGAAGGACAATGAGTAGTAGTTCTACCAGAGGCAGAAGATAACAGAAACACAACATCTACACAGCCCACCCTACTATCAAATACCCCACTTTAGAACCCATCTCCCTTTAAACCTTGACAGAGTGCATTAACTCATGCCTTCCAGGAATACTGGGATAAACCCTTGCCACTAAGTGTCAAGTTATATTTCTTCACACACATACAGAATTCCCAGATCTTGAAAACCTTGGCTAATCATGCTGTCATCATGGAAATTTAAGTCCCCCAAAATAAATATTTGTCTTCCTAGAGCACACACCCATAATTTAATGTCTATTTTAATAAGTGCCTCACTACACTGCTAATGATGGAAAGGAAACCAAGGAATCCAAGAGTTTGCTGCTATTAAAAACTCTAGTGCCTGCTACACTGTCCCCAAGGTATCTCTAAGACCACAGTACTATAAACCACACCTACAGGAGTAGGATGTCTTTCACATTCACTTAGCTCCAAATCCGTGTGAATAAACTGCTTCAGGAAGCCAGGAAAGGTAGCAAAATACAGTAAACATGACAATTTCCAGCATCTTAGAATAGATGACTGACTGAACTTAGGATAGCACTGCACACAGTTATGAAACAATTTTAGTCCCATAAAGTCTCCTGCCACAGAGATTCTTAATACATGATAGGGCTTGCACTGCCAGGGTCAAACTACAAAAGATGTGCAAGGCAAATTTAACCTATGTGAAGCTTGACAGTAGTTTGAAGACCAATATGGTGTATTCATGTAGACATTCTCAAGCCTAGACTGCATACAATGGTCTTCAAAAATGTAAACTGAAATAAACAAGGATCTTACCTAATCGTAGTTCTCCAAAGTTACCGCATCCAATTTTTTTGCCAACTCTGAAGTTAGGTCCAACCATTAACACTCCAGAATTTGAAGAACCAGTTCCACGTGGATTATGACCTGACCTCCCACTAGGCCGTGCCATTCTTTCATCTGGCTTATCCTTGTCTTTCTTTTTATTATCCATGTCAAGTTTACGGTACTCCACTTTGATTTCTTCTTTTTTAAAAATCAGTATAGGCAAACTCCAATGGGGAAATGTGAGAATGAAAACATCAGCAGTGAAGTGCCCAGCTGGTTACTGTCAGTAAGCAGTCAAAAGCAGCGTGTTCATCCCATTCGCAAAGCCTTTGTAGTATCTGTAGTAAAAATATATCTCCAGAATGCACACCACCAGCAATATTTCCTAGTATTTACAGGAATTCTGTTAAAAAAAAAAAAAAACAAAATTACTCAATACAATAAGATTCTTGTACAAAACGACCTCTCCTTTCAACTAGTCATACAATTAAGCTATAACTAACTATGTTTGCTTTACAGATCTTCTATGAAAAGCGCTACTATAAGGTTAAAGCCTCTGATTCTAGTACATAACGGCAAGAGATATTGGTGTCACTGAAGTAAGATAAAAAATATCCAGGCTTAATGCAACAGATATTAAAAAAAAAAACACAAACCAACCCTATAAGACTACAGGTAGACTTAAAACATTTAGACTCTCATTGCAGCTTATGCCACCTATGTGAAAGAAAGCATTTATTTCTGGTGTGTGTCCCCCCCCGACCCAGTAGTATCTGTTCACCCAAGGAAACGCTCAAGCTGCACAGTAATTGAAGTTATAGAAAGATACTCAAATTTAATATTACTTCATTATCTTTTCTGAATTATAATTTCTGAGATGCACAATTTATAAACTCATGGCAAGGACACTTCAGTTCGCTCAGTAACTCCTAGAGTCTAAAAATAAAATATTTACTTATTCTCCCCTGTCCCATTTAATTACATCAAATTTTCTTCTCCACTCCCATTGTCCACCATTTAGCATCATTGCCAAGACACTACTTCCAACATGGACTTCAGCAAAAACATGTTAGCTTACTACTGCCATAAAGAAAGCTTTCATTTTTATGTTGCCCATAAGAATAGTGGTTACTGTTTTCTGTTTGACAATAGGGGTTTAAAAAACAAGAATTCAGAAGATAGTTGGCTACTACATAGCCAATATTTCAGCGTGAGTTAAATATCTGTTCAAAGTTATTTTGCTACATTTGCTTCAATGTTGGGAATCCACTGCCATACAAAAAAAGGTCCCCTGAAAAAAATAATGTATTTCATGTGCTACAACCTATTCTAAAGATAGTCAGCAGCATTTATTTTAAACACTTTGAACTGAAGACACTTTCATCTCTTAAACCCATTTCTCACAAAGTAAAATTATTACTCACATCACAGCTTATTACAAGATTTTAAAAAATCAAAGAGACAGTAGAGAAAAAGATACCAAAGAATATGAACAACCACTCAAATAATTGCATCTGCTGAATCACGGATATTCATAACATGGTCATAACTAGACAATACTTAAAAATCACTAACCAACAGTTGACTAATCTATCACCTGAACAATGAAGCACATGGAAATTTGTTCAGCAAAGAAATATAAGCATCCTACTATGAAAGGGGGAACGAAAGACTTGTTCCGAGAATAATAAAAAAGTGCAAATGCAGGTTCCAGCTCAAGTATACTCACTTAATGCAAGGGAAAAGGACTTCACCAGTGAGTAATGAATGCAGTACTGTGATATGGTATAGACAGAGGCATTTAAGAGAAAAATAGGAGCACATTTGGCTACAACAATCTTGCAGGTTCAAGCACCACCACTAGATAACCCTAAAGTCACTTTCAAAACCACAGATCTTGGAGGAATAGACTCAATGGTAAGCAAGTGGTAATTTTGCCTCACTCACTGTGCTACTAAAGCTAGGTAAGAAATAAGAAAACTAGAAATGGAGTGTGTTGAGGTGAGGAATTCAAGAGCACCATTTAGTACGTAGAAAGAAGGTCAGTACATTCGACACAGCAGAATGCATAAATATTTTAAGTACCAAAGAAGAAAGATTTATGTTCCATATCTTAGTGGTTCTCCGGTGACAAATAACAAGATAAACAATCCTAGAATTTTAATTGCTAATACACAGGGTTCATGGCAAATAGAAGCAGTGCACCTAAGCACAGCATATTACTGCCAGCAGCAAAGAGACAGTTACTAACACAATGCTTTGGTAATCTTAGTAGCAGTGGAGGGCCAAACTTCCTGGCACTATTTTCCACATACCAAAATCTTCGTACTACCAAGTGCTGAAAGACATATCTTGGAACAGTGAAAGGCACACTGATAGTTCATTCCAATGATACCAGTGGGCTCCACAACAGAGTACTAGGACTACAGAAGGGACTGGGTACACAGGCAAACCTGAAGAAATCCAAATCCGATTTCAGAGTTAATAGGATTCTTAGCTTACAAGTTTTCCATAGCTTACCTGTTGACACATATACAACATCTAATCACATGTCAAATTAGTTTAAAATTGTATTTACAACTTCATTTTAGAAGGAAAACACAGTTCTAGTTTTGTCATTTATTTCAGATTTCCCCATTTTGTCTTTGTATTTAACTATCACCTGAGCATAGCACATAGCCTTGCTAACTGAGCAGAAAACATAGCTGTAACAGGCTGGGTTCTGAGCATGCTGAGAAGTTAAGTCATGATGCATCAGGAGCATGGAATAACGTGCAGGCAACATGAGGACAAAGGGCACCAGAAATTCAGTAGCAGCACTAAGGCAATGGTCATCTCTAAGAAATCAGTTGTGAGCCAAAGAAAGTGCATCAACACCAGAAAAGCTTCCAATCTTACACTGTTTCAGTTCACGTAGCAATAAAACAGTACCAGAGAAGCCAAGCTGCGAGCTCAAGGACAGATTATTTAGTATTTATGCAAAGCCTATTAGCAGCTCAGTGTGCACGCTTGTCCAGATGAAGCCTCGTAGCTAACATGACACTGAAGCTTTGCCAGTTAGAAATTAATTTGCACAATATATTTTTAATCCATCTATAATCATAGGAAGATCTTTAATTTGGAAAGTCCAAATAATAACCAAGCCCACCCCTGAACAGTATTAAGTTACCAGAGATGAAGACTTGCAACATGTTTAGAATCATTTTTAAAATATCCTATCTGCACACTCAAATACTTTTTTCTACAAGCTTAAATAGGCACTAATGGCAACAGACTTTCTCAAGTCAATTTATACTAATACTACAGTCTTCATCAAGAGAACTTTTTCCTGGTTACTCAATACACACAGCCTCAGACACTGAAAATGTCTTATTATATAGCACTACACACTTAAATATCAAATCAGATGCTCTTCTAAGCAATTTATAATGTATAAGTTAAATTATTAATTGAAACAGTCAATTTGGAACAGAATGCTGTCAAAGAAACTATTGCCAGTGTTTAATTCCAGTATTCCCTCTGACACTGAAGTTACAGCACTTTAAGTTTTAATTAGTTTCAAAACCTGAGCTAATTTATGAGAAATCTCTTTTTGCCCTTTTTTTTTTTTTAAATCTTTGGTGAGATGCCCACCCAGACACTCTCTCACTCCTTCTCAAAAGGACAGTGGGAAGAAAATAAGATGAAAAAGCTCATGGGTCAAGGTCAAGACAGGGACATCACTCACCAAGCATGGTCACAAGCAAAACAGCCTTGACTTGAGAAAGATTAAATTACTGCCAATTAAAACTGGGTAAGATGGTGAGAAACAAAGACAAAGCCAAAAACACCTTTCCCCCACCCCTCTTCTTCCCAGGCTCAACTTCACTCCTTCACTTGCCATTCCTCTATCTCCTCCACTCCTCTCAGCAGCAAAGGGGACAGGGAAAGGGGGTTGTGGTCAGTCCGTAACCACTCATCTCTGCTTCTCCTGCCTCCTCATGCTGTTCCCCTACTCCAGCATCTCCAGTACAGGGCCCTCACCATGGGGCACAGACCTTCAGAACAGACTGCTCTCGCATGGGTCCCCCATAGGGTACAGGTCCTGCCAGCAAACGCACTCCAGTGTGGGCTCTTCCCCATGGGCTGCAGGTCCTGCCAGAAAACCCACTCCTGCATGGGCACCTCTCCACACACTGCAGCTGCCTTCAGGACACACCCACCAGCATCACTGTGGTCTTCTCCACAGGCTGCAGGAGGACAACCAGCATCACCGTGGTCCTCTCCACAGGCTGCGGCTGCCTTCAGGACACAACCACCAGCATCACCACAGTCTTCTCCACAGGCTACAGGGGAATCTCTGCTCCAGCATCTGGAGCGCCTCCTCCCCTCCTTCTTCACTGACCTTGGTGTCTGCAGGGCTGTTTCTCTCTCATATTCTTACTCCTCTCTCAAAGCTGCTGTTCAGGGTTTTTTTAACCCTTTCTTAAATATTTTTTCCTGGAGGTGCCACCATCTTCACTGCTGGGCTCAGCTGTGCCCTGCAGTGCGTCCAGCACTGGTCAGCCCTCGCCTCTCCTCACAGAGGCCCCTGCAGCCCACCCGGCAGCACCAGGGCACAGACACACAGTGCACTTCCAGAAGTAACACTCGTGTCCTTCAAATTTGTGAAATTCCAAACACTGAAGGTGAGTAACTGCTTTTTTTAAAGTAGTGAGTGCTTCCAGAAGAAATAGCCCACCATGCGCTTTTCAATTTAAGAAACCACTGCTTCCAAAACTTGTGTCCCCACACAGACCCACCACAAGCTGTTAGCCATATGACATTTTAAAAACTGAGAATGCAGTAAAAGATAAGTTACAATGGATTCAAGGAATAAAGATAAGCTTGAGTACAAGCTTCAGTATTTATCAATAATTTGCTTTGTAAATGTTAATGGCATTTTGAGAGCAAATCACGAAACAGGAAAAAAATTAATAAAACCCAATACAATAGTTCAGAGTAAATTGTAAATAATCTGATTGTTAATTCCCTCCTAAAAAAGGAGTGTTTCTCATAGCGTGTACTTAATGCTTCATTGAGTGTTCTGCTGAAATTTAAGGCAACAATGCATGAAACCAAATACATTATTAACAACATAAATTTCAGCTTCCAAAAATGCACCTATTATATGGACAAATCTATTATATGGTAACTTATGCCCTTCCCTCTTCTGCTGTTGAACCAACATACACATTACAGTTACATTACAGACATGCTTTTTTATATATACTGAAATTAGCACCTTTTATCAGATTCACACTAAACAAACATCAGAAGCCCCATATATTTTTCATACACTACATGTCAGAAGAAAGACACACAAGCATTCCTGTAACGGTCTCGCCAGGACACATGTTTTCTTACATTTCCTCATAAAATAACCTGCAGCTAATTTGAAATAAGGGGAGCACTTAGACTTTCTTCATATTGAAGTTTCTGTACAACATTTTATGAAGTATTTACCTTAGAAATACAAGAGGCATTCATGTTTTGTTTTTGTTTTATTTACACTGCACTTACCTATGACAGAGTTATACTGTTGATGGCCATATCTTCTCTTTACCATAATCCTCACAATATAGAAGAAAAGCACTAAAAGACAAAGATATAGATATATAGATAGAGTATTTGTAATTACTTGGGCATGCAAAAACTGCTGATACAGAATGAAAGTAAATTACAAGTTATGGGAATTTTATTAGTTTTCCTAGACTGTTAAGGAAGATTCAGCAGATTTGTTGCAAAGACTCAGCATAATTTGTAGGACTCAGAAGTCAGACAGCATTTAACAGTGTGCCTCATCTACAGTAATAAAATAACACGTACAGTGTAAGCATTCTAAATTAGTTGCATAATCCTTGTCTTGCTATGTGCTACATTCTCCTCACATGCACCTGCCTGAAAAAACGTGCTGTCCCCATCCTCTTTTCACAGCCTGATTTTCTGTTTAATTTTCATTTTTCAACTCTGCCTATATAAATGAGCACACTTGACCCATAAGCTTCAGCCAGACATCAGGGAACATTGTTAGGATTTAAATAAGCATTCTTGCTCAAAAATTTATGATTAAACATCAATATAATGGCAAACATACCACCAAAGGCAAGTTAAAGCAATGTCATAGGAGTGAAATCACTATTTATGTTGGAAGTATGAAGAGGAAGAGAAAGCAAAGGAAGCTATGAAAAAAGTCAAAATGGTATTACATGCAGCAAAGGAATTAGATCTTAATTAGAAATTAGATCTACAATCCATATAGATAGAGGATAAAAGGTGAAACAAGACTGGAAGACCTGTAAGGAAACAGAGTAACTGAAATGCAAAACTAACATCAGCTAATAGAGGCTTTATTTATTTGACGGAATTTAATAGACATTCCCAAACCAAGTAGATGAATGGTAAAGACAAGCAAGAACAGTGAAGACAATAGCTAAGATAACATAAGTAAAAGGAGTAAAAGGAAGATCAGGCTCAGTCTTAGAAACATAAATTAAAATCAATGACAAGAGACAGCCAAGCTACTGGTCTGTGCCAATATACAACTTAAATACAGAACATACAGTCAAATTAACCAAATAAATATAAACTTAGCCACAAGACTATAGTAATACCAACCTGAAACAAAATCTCAATTTGCAATGAAGAAGCACATGAGGAAAACTCCATTTGTTGGGTCCATAGAGAATTAACTATTTCTGGCAGTACTGGCTTTACTACATTTGAGGTAAGAAATCAAAGGCAAAACTTATTAGCTTGGATTCACCGACACACTGGTGTAGCTAAACTGCTAACTCTGGAACTAGAGTAGTTACTCCCACCTCAATTCTCAAACCCAAGGAGGGTTTGCTCAATTCCCTGCTGCATTAAATGAACATGCTGTAATTCACCTACACGTATTACCACTTCCAAACTTCTGTGCACTTGACCTCACAACTTCAGTAATGTTCCTTCTGAATTAAGCACTACTTCAAAGCCAAGGCAAGGACTAAACAGACTATTCCCTAAAGACCTCCACTGTCTAAAGGTTAGATGAGCAATTGTGTGATATTTGAAGATGATAGACAACTATTTCCATGAAGGGACATTTTTACTCTACAGAATGCAGAACATGGAGATTCCAACTCAGAAAATCCAGCTTGTTTGAAGTGTTTGCTTTGCACTCTCTGCTGCATAAAATTCTACAGAGAGCAACTGAATGAGTCTTAATGGAACTATACAGCTGTGTAAACAAAAGTGATCTTTCAATTCACCACTATACTCAAACTATTTTTTTTTAATTCAAGTTGTGCAGTTATATAATCCTGAAGGACTCAGAACACTGAAAACTCTCTAAGATTACATACAGAACTAGACACATAGAAATTGAAATTAAGCACATCTCTCACTTCCAAATGAATTCACTGTGGGAAAATGTCAGTATTTTCCTTCCTCTAATGAATAGATGATGATCTCTGAATGATTTATACTTACAGTGTATTTGCCTAAACTTCTAAAGAAAACTGTTTAAAGGCTCTGAAGAAAAATACTGTAATATTATATAAACAGTAAATAAATGGGTGAGTTAGGCATATTCAGGCTCTGTTCTGTCTTCTGTTCCATTATACACTCAGTATATTCAACAGCTTTGCTGCTATTGTTTCAAGTTCACACATCACCCAGAAGAACATACTATATATTAAGCAACCATATGCTGCTACAGAAAACCTGTGAACCAAAACAATCTTTACTTTTTGTTTTAATCCTCTTAATCTTTTCCTCCTTGATGCAGTTTTCAAAACCTAATAGAGCAGTGCAACACCAGCTATAAGAAAAAAGGATAATTACACAAGGCCACAAAAATCTGATCAAATCTTCTATTCATATTAAAGTTATCCTTTTTCAAGTGCCCTGGAAACAACAGCCAGTTCTTTAGGTTGTGCCACTACCAAAGATCATAAACACTCACTCAAACACAATTTCTTTCCCATCCACTGGTGCAAAAAAAAAAAAAAAATCTCAAAGCCCCAGTTGGGCTTGGCAATTTTAAAGCACTGTTGAGTTTTATTACCACACAAGTATTTCTAATTTCTTGTACAGCCACATTCACAAAAGAACATCCCGTTCAAAGTTTGCTGTAGGGTCAAAGTCAAATCATTGCCAGAAAGCAGTAGGCTGATGAAATTCAAATTCTAAAACAGGGATTGGCACACAGGAAGAAGTGACACTTAGAAAACATTTTAGACATCCCTAGATTAGAGAGATATATATTTACACATCTCAATCTCAGTGGAAAGCGTCCCAGCTAGCACTACTAAAGACTATATGCCACATAACAGGAACCCTAGTCCGCAGCAATAAAGACGTTCTAAGACCCTATATAAGGTCAGGTAAAAAAATAACTTATTTAAGCACCTTCTTTATTCATATGTCTCTCAAATGGCTAAGCCTAAAGCAGCACTGTAATTCATGCAAGTTTAGATATTCCAAGATGTATGTCATAACAGTGTTAACATTCTAATGTGCACGTCCCCTTCCAAATAAAAACTTACTAGCTACTTCTTTCCTTTTCCATGTTCCGGATTTACTCTTCAATAAACCTATTAAGAGAACATTAAAGCTGCTAAATAAAACATTCCACTGTCTGGAAGTGACAAAGTTAAATGAAACATGCAATCATAACTGCTCCCTTAGGTATCATATGCATTACCTTTCAGAGTTTAATTGAAACACCCCCTATCACTGCTAGTATCAGTATACTAACATTTTTCTCTAGTTTTAGCAAAAGCATACAGTAGCACAAGAGCTAGGGAGGAAAAGACAAGATTCCATGAAATAAAAGGAAAGACAGAAAAGAAACACCTCTGGTTTAAGCAGAAGGCATTTAAAAGCTCACCCAAGCTCCTACCATTTTCATACACCTTCAGTTTTTCCTCACCTCTCAAGCTGCTTTGTTCACATACTTCTATTCCCAAGGTCTCATGATATTTGGTGCTGACATTAATCTAGCGGCAAAGCTTCTCCTCACACCTTCCAGAAGAGATCAGAGAAAGTTTCTAGTGCCTCTGCCACAGATTTCCAACAGCCTTCCTCAAAAACTACGTGTAATGTTAATGCAATAATTCACCTAAGTCACTCTTATTTCAGATGAAGAACAGTCACATTCAGTTTCCAATATTCATTTGAATGTTACAAATACATTTGGACCACAGAGTAACACAGAATTTTATTCAGCAAAACTTGTAGAAGTATTTAACAGTAGAAAAAAGTCAATTCATACTACAAAACTAAAATCAAGCTCCGAATAACAGCTTTGTTGTGAGGTAATCAATACACAACACAAATATCTGATCAGCTATTTCTGGTATTGTTTGTATGCCTCATGGAAAGATTAAGCTGTTCTTTCTAGCCTAGCTCTAAGATGACTGCACCATTTTAATTCATTTTCAAATACATGTCTCCGTGCAACAGAGGACACCCATGAAATTTCAAATCCACAGGAAAAAGCTTCACAATGGAAGAGCCTGGAAAGCTTAGGACAGCAATTTCTAACCTTGAAAAACTCTTGGGATAGAATTTAAATTGGAAAATATCTCTAAATTTATATATAATTTAGTAAGATTCATAGTTTACTTAAAATGAAAAATAAATCCTCTCTTTAATCAATAAATATTTAATTATTTTCAATTCAGTGAGAGAAATTCAAACCTTCACATGACCTTTATGTGACCCTAAAAGTAGAATGGCAATTCCAACAACTTATATTACAAATAAATTTGTCTATAGCTTTATTTTTCATACAAATAGATGCTTGTGATATTGGTGTTGCACCACTTCAATGGTTGTTTCCTTTTCTCACCTGAGCCTGAAAAGAAAAATACTTTCATGTACAAACTCCAAAACAAAAACAGATGTTAACAGGTTCATCGTATAACTCAAACATAACCAATCTGATTTTGACTTAAGAATATCATATCATCATTTTTCAGATTTCAGAAGCATAAAAAAAGACAAAGTCATTAGTCAAAACTAAAGTCAAGATGAGCATGCTGAAATATTCAGTACATAGAACTTCCACAGAGGCTACGTAGTCAAGACATGAGCTTTGAAAGACAAAAAAAAAAAAAATTTCCAAACAAACTTGTGACAATTTCTCTCTCCAGCTATCAATAACTTTATTGAAATTGCTCATTACTGTATCATGTCACATTTCTTAGATGTTTTCTAAATGTAACCTCAACATAATGAAAACTCATTCATCAGTATCACATTATGTTCACAACAACGTAATCCACTTGATATACATGGGGAATTTTAGTCTCACTTTTGCAAGTCTAATGCAGCCTAATTTTCTAGGGTTTTTTAATCTTTTGACATAAAATACAAAATAAAGCTTGGCATTATCTGCTGTTTTAGTTCTACCACTTCTAGCACACCTCAGGATTCATCATACTTTCAGATATTAGTTGATTCATTAAGAATGTTTTATTTTCCCATTTCTTAGGTACTTATCATTCTGACCAGTCAGGTAAACAACTACCTTGGAAGTACTGCAGGTCCTCAGAAGCAATACCATTCTCCCCCCTAAAAACACAGTAATACTTTTCAGCAGATGTGAACTAATTGAAGAGACAAGGATGAACTTTTTCAGTTTCATATAAGGGGACTGGTGTTTCTCCACGAATAAGATAAGAAACACATGGAACACAAGACATGAAGATGCACCTGAATCAGACCTTCAGTAGCAACATTCAGGCCATCAAAATACACACTCACATTTCTTCCTAGACAGCTTGCCTTTCAAAATACTGAAGACTGGATCCCATATTTGCTACATTGATTCCACAAAGAAAAATTATGCAATATATAAATCAGTGGGAAATCATTCCTAGAGTTTCAGCAGTAAAGAAGGAAAACAACCGAAGCAGCTACTATTTCTTGATCACGTGCAGATAAAACTCTTTGCACTTCAGAAGATACACGTTTACTGAAGAAGGCAAACAGATTTCATTTGGCTTTGAAAGTACCTTAAAACAGATCATGCAGGAGCTCAGCTGTGCAATTTGTTTCTCAGTATACATGGTCTCAAAACATTTTTATTTGTGCTCTTCGGCACTCCAAGGCAACTAACAGATCACAAGTGCACTTAAATTTTCTTTGCACTACCAGCACTTCCAGCAATAGTGTTTGTATCTCAAGTACCTCCTACATTACCACTTTTGTCTTTTTTACTTAAAACTCTAAGTCTTCCACAGGTTCTTCTGATCACTTTCTATGACTACCTCAGACCACTGTAGTGTTCAGGCACCATCCACTCCTTTTCTGCTTCTACCTTCTGTAATATCAACCCATTCTAGATTAAGTTTTGCTTTGCAAAACAAAAACAGAATTTATGAATTTTTGGCATGCATTATGAGATTATCAGCATTCCCAGAACCGACAAGTTTTTAACAAAAAACTATTTGTTTACTTGTAAGATTCTCCCCATACAACAAAGTTTTATGTACTTGAACACAAGTCTACACACACACAGTCTCAGTCCACAAACACATACAAATGAGATCCACTCAAATAAGCAGCCTAATTCAAAATGTCAAGGTGAGTCTGAGTGGCTTTCTCATGAATAAAAATTTACACAGCCAAGCCTTCTAAGAAGTCAAGTTCCCTTGTCAAGTTGCATATATGAAAAAAATAAATCCGAAATTACATTTCCCCTCTTACAGTATCAACTGCCACACACTATTTTCAGTGAACATAGTTAATTCAAGATTCTAGAAGGAGCTTTTAAATTTGCATGTATATAACTATTTTCCTAGGGAAAGGTCATCAACAAACTGCATACGGCCAAGTATAATCCTTGTTTAATACATGAAATCTAACAGAAAAAAAACAGCTTTATTCAATAACACATTTAACTAGATCTTCCTCCATACAAAACCTAACCAAAAATATACCTCATCTTTATTGAAGGTTGTTTAAAAAGTCCATTCTAGTTAAGCTACTGTAATTTTTCTTGTGCCAAGGTTTAAAGTCACTTAAAGAAATCTGAGGGCTATCAGTATCCAGACTTTAGTATCTGATCTGTACATTTAATTTTGTCACTGGAAAGACTACTACCTAACCAAGAATCATGCAGCCTTCTCCACCACCCAATTACCAGTTCCAGTCAAACTACTGTCACATCAGAAGACATGTACAGTGCTCAGGGTCACCCTAACTCAATATAATTTTCCCCAAAATTACAGACTGGACTAGCTACATAACAATTAAGATCCCTAAGCAATCTCTTAATCTCTGTAAACTTAAAATTAACACCAACTGAAGACTCCTATTTTCCGTTCAGTGCACAAACATTTATATTTTCTCACTGCTCTAAAGAAAAGTTTGGCCCTAATCCACAAGTCACACTTCATTGTAGGCTTTCACCACAAAATCCCACCAACTTCACCTTAGGATTCCGTGCAAGTGAATGCATTTCTTTGTTAAAATTTTTGTGCATGCATCCTTCTCACAGGTTCATATAATCATCATTTTAAAGTAACAGTTGGAAGTCAGTTTTCAGAAAGAAGTGATATTAGGAATAATTAACAGGAATAAAAGAAATAATTAAAAAATCTAATAATTACAGTATTAAAGCTTATTTACCAAAGAGCAGAGAAAGGAGGTAACTGATGGTTAAGCAGCATTCCAGTAATTTGAGGTTTCATTTTTCCAACACCACGCCCTCACACACTTAAACGGGCTACATTTTCCACTGCTGACAGAAAGCTAATGCTGAGCTAGCCAATGCTACATAATGGATGTTTCAATTTTGTACATCAAGCATTATACCATCAACACTCAACTGGTATAGCAGAACTGAAAGGTATAGGTTAGCTTAAAACTAGGCTAAAGAAACTGTGAAGTTGAACACATCTAAAAGTTAGAAAACAAAGCAAGGATAGTATTACATTTCATCTAACACTGTAACTATGTCTGAAGACAAAATGAAGCACAATGGTGAAACACTCCAGCGCTATGTGGGAAAAAAAAAACCAACATTTTCTAAGAGTCCAAAAGACACTAATTCTGTTTTCAGGTTAGAATTTTGATAGGATAAAGTACGTAGTGTGCTCTAGCATTCCACAGTGATTGTGAATAGCAGTTTTCAAAATGAAAAGTCAATTTAATTCACTAAGACCAATTCCTCCTCCCCCTTATCTTTAACTACATGGTCATATTCTACTGTAAGAACTTAGAGGGGAGTCAAATTCAAGTTAAATGATTTTAACTCTGGAATTTTTCAACTTGCAACTGCAGTCACATCAGACAACTACTGTGCTACACTCCTGAAAAACAAGCCTAGGAAATAAGACATCACATGCTCATGCCTGACAGATCATGATTTGATCCTGTAAGACAGTCATCTATTACCAGTAGTATGGAGCATTATTCCTTTTTATTAGGCCAGACCTCCAGAGGCACGACCCTAAGTTTCACAGGTTTTGACAAAACAGAACTACGGAGAATATGTTTTAGTAGCTTTGCCTTTCCTCATTCTGACCTTACCAAAATTCACTTGCCCTCTCAACTATTCCTGAATCACTTGGGGCTTTTTCCCCCTATAACTCTCCTTCAACTTTAATCAAACTACAACTATACTGAACTGCAGCTCAAAGAGTGCTCTTCCATACCTGGCCAGTACGGACACATGAACTGGTATCTGAGAAGCAGGAAATAACTCCTTTGTGTTGCAGCTTAAACAAAGCCCAAGTCACAGGCCTAGTCACCCACTTAGTGTAGAAGTCATGTGTTTCCTCCTTTTCCTGGGTAGAATCAAAGAAAACACAGACACCACAAGCTGCAAAGTCACTTTGCGTTAAATCCCAGTGCCCAGCAGCACAGCTATCTTCCATCAACATGACCAAGCAGGTTCCAGAAGAGTTTTGTTCCATTCATGCAGCCCAGATGTGAACACAGTCAGGACTTAATTTTTGTAGAACTTCTTCCAAACTTCCAAAGAGTCAGCTCTGTTGGACTGTTATAAATGGTGTTTCCAAAAGCCTTAGACCTCAGCAAAACTTGACTAAGCAACAATGAAGAGACTCATAAACCACTCCACCAAAACTCTAATACACACTCTAACTTAACAGTACCAGGACTCATTAGCAAGTCCATTAGTTGGTGAGAGTTTTTCTTTGGTTTTGTTCTGTTTGGTTTTTGGTGGGTTTTTTTCCCCACTCCCCCCATATTGGTAGGTCTTTCCCTATGTTTATTTTCCAAATCAGCCAAGTGGTTTAATCCAAACTATTTCTATTTCTGTTTGAGGCAGAAACTAGCATGAAAGACTTCAGACTTAATTTGACAATATTTTTGCCACTGAAAATATACAACCTTACAACAGATGTTAATCACAGATGATCCTGCCAACCCTGCATGTAAGGAAAGGGATAACCCACAGTACCAGGAAATGTCTGCAAAGTAAGTTTTGCGACTATTAATCTGTCAAGGTTTTCTGACAATAACAAACTACATGGCAACCAAATGAGTCTGTTGTTTTAATAGTCTGCATAAATTAGATAGGTACCTTCTACAGCAATGAATTCCAAACACTTTATCAGGTATACTTGCAACTCTCCCCTCACGTGCATGTCTTTCACTGCAATGTCTACCTAAAACGTCTTTATTAAAATTAAACTACAGCATTACATTCCAGAAAAAGCTACCACAAAGTTTTCTTCTTGTTTTATAGGTTTAATATGGAATCAAATGTTATAGATAAAAAAAGCCTCAGACACCACACCAATTAGAATTATGCTTGCCACCTTCATGTTGAACACATAAGATGCATAGTGACACGAATTTAAAGAAAAAGTATTAGCCACAGTTAAGATCTTAAATTCATCGTTAGTTATCCAACATAAAACATACTTAAACCAATGACTTCCTATGAAAACAGTGGAAAACACAAGTGTCCCAAAGTTTTATACAAAACCAAACAATACTGAATATTAAATCATCTAGTGTAAATGAAAAGTTCTGAGAAGAAAATAACCTGTACGCAACTGACATCAGTTTTGCCAAGGTCTGATGGCAATTACACCAATTTTAATTTGAAACAAAATTATCAAGCACTAAAATGAGAAAATGTCAGTATCTTTACACAGGCACTGTGTAATAAAGTCTTAATTTACTACTTCAGGAGACTAAGATTCAGACTACGCAAACTGTTCCTCAAAAGCAACAATCTTAGCTACACTTAACTCTCTACAGTGCAGCATTCAATGCCCACAAAACCTCATGGCAGTAACTTCAGCTTGCTGGGTATCTTCCATGTTTCCCCAATATTCCCAGGCCTCCCTCTGTTACATCTTGAGCTCTCTTTTTTGCAAAACTCCTAGTTTCTTCCACAATAAAACTCTTACCTTCAATTCTCACTCACCACAGAAAAGAGATGTACTGTTGCTTGCACGGTTACTACAAGTTGCAAGCTAAACAGTTCTCAAGCTACTACCACACAGAACAGGTAACATCCTTCCTTCACTGTGGATAATTAATAAATATCTACTCTATCTAAATTTTTTTTATGAAGCTTATAGGAACATATCTTCAGAGGCATAAAAATCTAAGCTTGGCTAAACCTGCCCAACAAGTTCCACATTTGTATAGACAGCAGATGAGAACTGCAGATCAAAGATACAACCCACCTCTGTTTAAGGAAATCAGGTGGGTTTTTTTCAGAGGAAAATTCCAAGTACAATCAATAGATTTTACTTAGAACTCAGTCAGAAAATTAAAAGCAAACACTAAAAGAGCATTTCTGGAAGGCAAAGATATTTACCTGTCAGTCTGGCAAAAGCTTAAGAGTAAATTTAGCCATTCTGCCTTCCTGTTGTCTGTGAGTAAAATTCGTCACTGCCTGTTTACTGTGACATATAAATTCGAGTTTTATCATTTGTTATCTCTCCAGATTTAGAGATGTCTCAGTCTATTGGCAGCAAATGTTAAACAGAAGTAAAAAAATTCACAATATGATGCATTGAGCAACCTGCTCCTGGAATACTGTAAGAAATGAATGAGCATCAATTGTTTGAGGCAATCTTCCACAGAAAGAGAAAGGAAAAACGTCTTATACGGAACTTCCTTCTTTTCAGAAGCCAGTGTCTGCAAGGCACAAGTAAGAAAATACTGCTGGTCGAGGTTAGAGTGAAACATGTCTCCCATGACCCTTAGAGCAATCATGTCCCTTACTGCAATCTCTACAATATTACTTCACCTTCCCAAGATTACCGCAGAAGTTAAGATACCTGTATGGGTATGGACATGATCTACATTTAAACTGACTTCAACAATATCAGCTATATCTGAAATTAATTATGTACTTCATTTTAAGCTAGTGGAACTCTTCTAAAGCAATACTGAATACCTTTATAAGATTCCTTTATAACAGAGCTGTTGAAACATGAAGAGTCTTTCATGTCTTTACATACAGAAATGCAAGCCAAGTCTGAAATTTTGTTTTCAAAAATGCAATTAGACAATATAAGGGTCAACATGATGGCTCTCTCTTCTCCTGCTGTATCTGGCCACAGGTACCTCCTGCTCCTGTTGCTTACTTCAGACCAGCCTCAATGCTCAAACACCTCTACAAAGCCATTAGACTCACTAACCGAGTAGAAAGTTCACACGCTCAACCGCTACTTGCTACTGAACAGACAAGAGTCAACAGTCAAGAAGAGACAGTCACAGAGCAAGACTGGAGGTACAAAACTGCACAGCCAGGAATAGGGCAGGGGAAGAAATCGCTGGTAGTAGAGAGGACGACCTTCCCAACAGCCTGTGACAATCTCTATGACTGCTGCCTCACAATAGATTTAGCGCACCTCTTAAAAGACAGCAGGCTTATTCTTAGTGACCTGCATCGGCCAACTGCCACCCAAACATCACCATTAATTACGCTTCTGTTTGAAATTGTTCCATCTACTTTCTGTTATTGTACATGGTTTACTGAATAAAGAGCATGACACCTCAACAATTGCTCAATGAATAAACACAGAGACTACAAGAAAGTGTGACAAACCATGTACTTTAAACTGGCATTTAGGCCCTGCTTGTCATAGAACATCTCTGTATTTTTGTACTACTGAAGAGGACATTACCCTCCATTGTTATACTCCACATCATGTCTTAATCAAAAATAATATAATTTAAACATGTGGTTAGTGAAGAGTATAAATTCCCACACAGGCAATTACATCCATGCAATCTGGAAAAGCAACCCTTTCTAGGAAAATAACATTAAATTACAAACAGATTTTAGCTAAGTAAAGCAGTTATTAAAAACTCTGGGTACGTTGTAAGTTAAACAGGTTAGTAAACACAGGTGAGATCATAAAGGATCAGAAAACACTGTTGTAATTACATTAGTGATGATCTACATGAAGTCAGATTAAGTAATAAACCTACTCAAAGCATGTAAGTCTTACTTGTATGTCTGTCATAGATTTCTGTGATCTACAGTTAATCTGAGTGAACATTTTTGCAAAGACAGTTCCGACTTATTAATGTCTCCTCCCATTCCTAACTTCACTGTGCAAGGCAGGAGTACGATACTAGACACACAAATAGCAAAAAAATTTGTCATCTTTCCATACCTACAGGGTACAATTATTATGTATAAAACATCCCTCTTTGAACAGCCAAAAGTGGGTATTATCTATCCTGTATTAAAAAGCTTTCCTAAAATATATGCTGAGCTACTACCTGTAGCTATACTCAAAACCACCAGATAAAGGAATAAACAAGAGAGAACAGTGGATGAGGGGTAACTAGAGTGATACGTGTTCAAACAAAAATGCTGTATGCAACAGATGAAGGATAATGTAGTTCAATAAACATCCTAGGAGAACGCACTGGTAAACGCATTTGCAATATTCTGAAAGCGTTGCATACTTAGTATTAACAAATATTCTCTGCACCTTCCCTTAGAAAGTGTTGACAGATTAGTTGTTTAGCTTAAATCAGTAAGTTTTAATTAGAATAAATTACTTAGGGTAAGGTGTGATTTATGCTGTGTGCTTAGCTTTACTTAGCATGAGTAGCTAGATTTGCTGAAGCCTTTAGGCCACAATAGTTACTTTTCTTAGTAATTTTTCTAGCAGCTGGTACAGTGCTGTGTTTAGTGTTTTAGTATAAGAAAAACATTGATAACACACTGTTTTGGTAGCGTTTTCCCTAAGTCTGGGACTTTTCCATGCCCCACGTTCTACCAGGGAGTGCAGGTGCTCAAGAAGCATAAACCAGAAGATAAGGAGGCGACAACCATCAGCAGAGACTGCAAATCAGCAAGGTAAGAGCAATCAACAGCGCACCTGCCTGGACACAGAAACNGCTGACTCTGCTGCTGTACCTTTCAATTAAATTACTTACTTTTTAAAACCCAACTCTACAGGAAACCTAGGGTCGAGCCTGAAGAAGGAGGGAGCGTGCCCAACAGCAAGTGTGTGCGTGTCACACAGGGGTCACCGGCTGAGAAGGACCCTGGTCCCAGCAGGGAAAGACTCAGGTGGTGTGTGTGCAACTCCTGAATGGGGTGTGAATGCTCGCCCACGGGCTTCTCCTGTAACAAAAGAATCCTCCCACTCATTCATTTAAGATAATGAACATATCATATTTAGTTCTAATGTTCAATAGATAACAGGTGAGCTAGATCTGATCAATATAAATTCATCTATATTTCTGGAACATAGACGAGTACTTTACTACTTCCTAAGAGTTTCACAACTTCCTTTGAAAGTACTGCTTTCAGAAAGGTCTCCAAGTAACCAAAATCCAAACCAATTCTACAGCATAGAGTGGTGTGTAATATCTCCTCTTCTACATTCTCCCTATGCTGAAGAGGAGACATTAAATTGTAAGTGGCTTACCTAAGGTCACAGGAAGGGACAGACATTCCAGTCACTCTCTTCATCTGTGATCATCAGCCTAGCTTTTAACTACTTTCTGACTAGTCTGCTTTTATTTACACAACTATTTGGCTTAAACACACACATTTTTCTTCACTGAACTATTTCAGCTGTGGCCCATAAGCCCCTAGAACCCCAGTGACAATGTCTAGGAGGCTACTCAGAACAGCTCTCACAAACCAGCTCACCAGCAGGCTTGATTTCACTGCATTGGTTCTGCAGCGACATTGAGAAAGCATTAAAATGCATGCATAGCAAAAAAAAAAAAATTAAAAAATTCAAATTACCAGAAGTTATGCAACAACTAGACAAAAGTTCCTTTTTTACCTTTTATCAGATCAGGGAAAACAATTAAATAGAAGTCCCAAAACACTTCTGAAAGAATGTTTAAGACCCAGAAGCAAAACAAACATGATGTTATAATTCTTACACTTTTGCCTACTCTTCCAGGGTACGTTAGTTGCTCCTTAGGAGGAGCATCCATCCCATTTTCATTGCTAAATAACCCCCAGGTATCATGATCAGTTCAAGATCATCTAACCACAGTCTGCTGCAGAAAAACATTGTGCCAATCTTCCCCTAAGCACTGTGTCAGCTCTTTTGTTCATACAACTGCGGGTGGGGTACATAGGATTGACTGAAAATTCTTGCAATTAGTTTCCAGTTGAATCAGTGAGCTTAAACTGTGAAGAAGCAGCATGTCAGATTCCTCTACAACTTTGTTCCTCCTGTGGTTTATGTGTGACTTGAACTGCATTATTACTTTTGTGTATGCCATTCCAAAACAATAAAACAATCAGTTAAAATTAAAAAGAAAAACTTAAGGAACAAGAAGTAGCTATATATTTTGTTTACAACAGACTGAAAAACACTGTTTAGCTGGTATGTATAATAAGAAAAGTTAGATAGATACAGTTAGTACAGTTGATCAGTACCCTGCTCTTTAGAAAGCTGTTTTTTGCAATTATAAGATGCTGGAGAAGAGTAGCCACTGCCACTTCCCCATTCCTCACATTTGATCTATTGTTGTCTCTAAATCATAACTAAATGAAAATTATCTTAAACACCAAAAGAATTCCTAATATTTTATTAAAACACAACTTTAAGAAAAAAGTAAAGATGTTACAAATACATGTAACTTCAATACTTTTAATCACATAAAAACTCAGCATAGTTACTACTGAAGCATAAACAATCCTATTTTCATAGGACACACTTTGCAGATCCAGTTGGAATACTGTTTTGATACACTGCATCAGCTTTAAAAATGTATTTAATCTAGTTATGAGGCTATTACAAAGTAAAAGATTACCACAGGAAGTAAATTCAGTCTTGTTAATTTTACATGAGTTTTTCCTCATCCAGTTTACTTTTCTGCAGGTTCAGAGACATTTTTCTTTTTTAGGGAAGAATAATTTCAGATACGTCATTAAGACAGGGCCTGCAAGTTTTCTAAACAAACAGGTTGAATCTCCTAACCAACCCTGAATATCTTTATCTTGATCATGAGAAAATGTGCTCTATCACTGTATCAGAACTGGTATTCTAGATTCTAAAATTCATTTACATTTTATAGCCAAATACATCTGTTTGATTCAAAAGTACAGTAGCAAGACAAAAAGATTCATATCATTAGCTGAAAGTCATTCTCAGCTGATGAACTAGTCTGCTGTTTGCCAGGTAGTTTCTCTATTTCAGGACAGCACAACAAAATACCACTTATTTCCACTGAAATTACTGTTTCACTTTTTGAAACTTCTCCATTCAAAAGAAACTGACAAAAGGATGTTGAGGTCAGTAGAAGGCATCTCCTAAAAGACAGTTAACAAGGAAACCTCTATTTCATCTTTTCGCTCTAAAAGGAAAATTGCACTACTCCCATGCTGGATTTTGACATCCCACCGCAGCTCAGGGTAAAATGCATCTGCTAGGCATTCATCAGTGTTCAGAAAAAGTGTAAGTCTACACTGCAGATAAGTTGTTTGTCCCTACACGTAGTCATAACCTAGGTAGCAACACTTAATAAGCTTAACAGGGTGCTTCACTTATAATCATGCTTATGAACATGCAAAATAAAGGATAATTTTGCACAGTATATACTTGTAACTACGTATGTACTTACAAAAGATCTTACACACAAAATGCATGAAGGAAAACAATCTTCGGTTATATTCCAACTATTTTTATCCACAGCATGTCACTTTAACAGCCATTAAGGGTTTGCCAGCGAAGTCAACGGGGAAGCCTGAAAATAAGCTCTTTAAAACTTTCACAGCGAAATCACCTGAAGTATCACTCTTAGACATTTTAATGACTCCAACTAAAAAACACTATAGTCAAAGCGTGTTTGTAAATAACTTTTTTTTTAAAAAAAGTTTGCCTCTAACCTGCTAACAACGGAGCCGGTACAAACGCACTCCAGCAACCTGCTTCTAACAGAACAGGAAAACGAACTTACTCACTTGTCCCTACCAAAACCAGCCCAGCGCTGGGTCGGACTAACCACCACCGAAA
>VZSZ01001513.1:103072-118659 GCA_013398815.1 Ibidorhyncha struthersii
AGCTCTTTCCCAAAGTAAATTATTTTTCTTTCAATGTCATCTAACATTATGAAAAATATCTTGTTACTTATTAGGAGATCACATATTTCATAATCTCCGTAAGACAGGTTTTTGCACACATCGAGAGCTCTCTTCATTTCAACACAAAAGCCTCCTGTGTGCCAACTTTCCTTAGAAATCTTTTGGAGTCTGTATCTGCCATTAATTCTGTGTATAGCCTGATTTTGACTATCCCAAATCACAAGGGTTCCTTTTGTCCTTTACATACCAAAAGCTATGCCATTTGTATTCCTTATTTATGGGGGAGTGTCCCAGGAATTTAGGTATTATTTGAATGCATTAAATTGAAGAGAGAATTTTTTGCCAATCCAAAATCACACAAGCAAATTTCTAGTTCTATGGATCACATTTTATCCGTAGTCTGTAAAGGTTGCAAAGGTAAAATATATCCTGATTTATAGTCCTATATGAGCAAATGAGGCATTGGAATGTTACTGGCTTGAAGCAGCTAGCAGATCCCTGAATTGGCTAGCTTATATATTTTTTAATTTTCCCTCCTTTGCTTTCTGAAGACAAAGATGTGTCACTGCCCAGAGGTACCATCACATGCTTCTCATTTTCATCTTCAAAAAAGTTCACTTTTACAAAAATTCCCCATTCTGCTAGGAAAATTACTTTGATAAAATACATTGCTGCTGCTTTGTAGTCATAGAAATCCCATCTGAAGAAAAACTAACAAAAAGGCAAGCTAACAAAAAGATAACACCAGACTGACTTAAAGCCGTACTGAGGGATTTCCACTGGAACCAGCAAGACTGGAAGCCTGCAGCATCTTTGGAAACATGCTGTTGGCCTTTACATGAAAACAAATGCAGCCAGCTACCTCTGTGTTTGTTCAAAGGACCTGAACCACTAATGCCCAGGGACTAGTAAGAACATAGCAGTCACATATGAAACTGCACCCATGTACTTTCCTAGTTGCTGTTTACTTTCAGGTCAGGGAATTCCTTTGCTTTTTCTGTTTATGTATTGGGTTTGCGTGGCAAGGTTTTGGTAGCGGGGCGGCTACAGGGGTGGCTTCCGTGAGAAGGTGCCAGAAGCTGCCCCCACGTCCGATAGAGCCAATGCCAGCCGGCTCCAAGATGGACCTGATGCTGGCCGAGGCTGAGCCCATCAGTGACAGTGGTGGCGCCTCTGTGAGAACGTATTTAAGATGGGGGGTGGGAAATTACTGTGCAACAGCAGCTGGAGAGAGGAGTGAGAATATGCGAGAAAAACAGCTCTGCAGACACCGAGGTCAGTGAAGAAGGAGAGGGAGGAGGTGGTCCAGGTGCCAACGCAGAGATTCACCCGCAGCCCATGGGGAAGACCATGGTGAGGCAGGCTGTCCCCCTGCAGCCCGTTGGGGTCCACAATGGAGCAGACATCCACCTGCAGCCTATGGAGTACCCTACACTGCAGCAGGCAGATGCCTGAAGAAGGCTGTGACCCCATGGGAAGCCCACAGCGGAGCAGGCTCCTGCCAGGACCTGTGGCCCATTGGGAGACCCACACTGAAACAGCCTGTTCCTGAAGGACTGCACTGTGTAGGAGGGACCCACGCTGGAGCAGTACATGAAAAACTGCAGCCTGTAGGAAGGACCCATGCTGGAGAAGTTCATGGTGGACTGTCACCCTTCCCCTGCAGCAGGGGAAGGGTGTGAGGAGCTCTCCCCCTGAGGAGGAAGAAGCAGCAGAGACAATGTGTGATGAACTGACCACAACCTCCATTCCCCATCCCCCTGGCACCTTTGGAGGGGCAGGAGGTAGAGAATTTGGGAATAAAGTTAAGCCAGGGGGAAGAAGGGAGGGGTGGGGGGAAGGTGTTTTATTTTTTATTTGTCATCACACTACTCTGATTGGTAATAAACTGATTTCCTCAAGTCGAGTCTGTTTTGCCATTGCTGGTAATTGGTGAGTGATCTCCCTGTCCTTATCTCGACTCATAAGCCTTTTGTTATGTTTTCTCTCCCTTGTCCTGCTGAGAAGGGGAGTGATAGAGCAGCTTTGGTGGGCACGTGATGTCCAGCCAGGGTCAACCCACACAAATAGATTGCCTTTACAATATTAGTCCAGGCTTCAGGTGAACTAATGTCGCATGTTTGCATTGACAGCATCCTGTAGTGAGGAGATTCACAGAAAACTTAGCTGTGGTCTGGAGAATTTTGCGTGTTTTAAACTTGGCTTTTCCTGGCCTTTACCCTTTTGTTAGAAGTCCTGCTGAATTTATGCCACCAGTGATTTTGCAACCTCTGCCATAACCCTTACTAAACTGCCTTTTTTTTCCAGACTGAAAAATCCCGCCTTATTCAGTTGTTCCTTGTAAAGAAGCTGTTCCATGCTTTGGTCATCCTTGTTACCCTTCTCTGAATCTGTTCTAGGTCTAGTACATCTTTTCTGAGATAAGGGGATCAGAAGGATCCCCCTGTTTTATATCATATCACCTTTCAAGTAATTAATAGAATCATAGAATGGTTTAGGTTGGAAGGGACCTTGAAGATCATTGAGTTCCAACCCCCCTGCCGTAGGCAGGGACACCTCCCAATAGACCAGGCTGCTCAAAGCCCCATCCAGCCTGGCTTTAAACACCTCCAGGGATGGAGCTTCCACAACTTCTCTGGGCAACCTGTTCCAGTGCCTCACCACCCTCAGAGTGAAAAATTTCTTCCTAATATCTAATCTAAATCTACCTTCTTCCAGTTTAAAGCCATTCCTCCTCATCGTATCACTACATGCCCTTGTAAAAAGTCCTTCCCCAGCTCTCCTGTAGGCCCCCTTTAGGTACTGGAAGGCCGTAGTAAGGTCTCTCTGAAGCCTTCTCCAGGCTGAACAACCCCAGCTCTCTCAGCCTGTCGTCATAGGAGAGGTGCTCCAGCCCTCTGATCATCTTCGTGCCCCTCCTCTGGACCTGCTCCAACAGGTCCATGTCTTTCGTATGCTCAGACTGGATTATTAACATCCCATTTTCTTTTTTGGCCTTTATAGAACAAGTTTTGCACGGCTGTTTTATAAACTGAGGTCCAACTCCTGCACAGTTATGATCAGCCCACCATTTTGTATGTGAAGCTAGGACTGTATTTTTTCCCCATGTCCATCACTTTACATTTGTCTGTCTTGAAGTTCATCTGGCATTTCAACTTCTATGTGACTTGGTCTTACAAGGTGCAGTATTGTCCAGGAAGTTTTATCATTAGATCATCTAAAAAATCAGATTGGAATACATTTCTAATATACATTTAAAACATAGATCGATCTTCGGTTTTTAGTTATCTTTTGTTTTGAAAAAGCAAAGTGGCAGTGAAAGTTAAAAAAGTGAATGATGGCATTTACCTTAAGAAAATTGGAAATTCCTTCATATTACGTTTAGTACAGAAAGCCAACATACCACTGAAGATTTATCTCCGTGCATGTGACTCAAAAAAAATCACTCTTTTCAAAGAGTAAGCAGTTTACTTTTTTCAAAACACTGCATTGAAATTAATTTTTTTCCATTCAAATTGGCCATAAGTCCATATCTTTGTTTTTCCATGTAGCAAAAGAATACTGTGCGGCATAGTTTTGGGTAGAATACACACTGCATAAGGGCATTTAATCCTAGTTCCACTACATACCTTAAGTTGCAAACAAGAGTATGAATGGCCACTTCATGGACAGTAGGACATAGAAGCTATCTAGCAGGATGTGCCTCCCTAAGGTTCTTCAAGTTGTTGAACTTAAGGAATAACGAAAATAAGTGTTAGGCCAAAGAAAATATAGGAAATATTTTCTGCTGGGACGAGAGAGAGAGGGGAGGAAGGAAAAACTTTAAGGGATCTGGACCAACACACTTCTGTTGTGAGAAAATCGTGGCTTATCCGTTCTTAGTGTAGTTAATAAAAGCTCTGGCAGCATGAAAGGTATGCATTCTACATCATCAGATGTCAAATCAGAATCAGAAATGCCAGAACGAAAAAAAGAAATAGTGTAAGGATCTGAGTTACCAAAGTGTCACTGAAGTTCGCAAAATCTAAACAACGAACTATATGCATAACCACACAAGCTAGACTGAAAACTGTATGCTCCAGAATTAAATGTAATGAACTATCCTTATGCCTGAACAATCCCTCCAGACTCCAGAATAAAAGTAATGAAGCATAAGGCTTGGATTCTATCAGGACATGTCTGTAGCTGAAAACAGATATCAAAGAAAAGAGTGGAAAGAGTTTAAAGGACCACCGTGAGCCTTGAAAAGGTGTCAGGTGTAACATCCTTCTATTTTAATATTTTCTAATCTTTCCAGTATGCATTTGTGTGGTTCTCTCATGGGGTGTGACATCCTCCAAATTATATGATCTGATCCACTTTACAGCTGTTTATTCCTAACATAAATTCTGCAGAAATAACTTCACAATTTTCCTTCCAGTTGTAGTTTTACTAGCATTTATAATCGTCTGTCAATAATGCTGTATTTTTCAGTAGTATCAATTTAAACTTGCTGAGTTCTCTTTCCACTGTATTTTTTCTACTGCTATTTCTATTACAGTAATTTCATGGACTAGAGACTTGTAGAGATATAATTTGGAATCTATATAAAATTTATTACACCTCCCTGTCAAGCCATAGGCTGTAGCGCTGCTTGTGATATATGCTACATTGTATATTGATAAATGTATATTTAGCTTTATCTCTGCTATTATCATTCAAATTATATAAACTTCCATATACTCTACACAAATTCTATTTCCATAGAGTGAATTCTCAATTGTAGAACCATAAGAATCTGTAGAAATTATGAAGTCTTTTCTTATTCTTGCCATTCTGTTAATATGCTATCCATTCTCAGCTCACTGTAAAACTTTTTATAGCAACTCTTAGCAGGCTACTTTCTCAGTCATTTAGAGCATTGTAACAAAACAAAAAAAAAAGCTCAGCAATTACAGCAAGGGGAAATACTTTTTGTGTCCATAACCTATATTGCAAAATTAAATAGTGTTGCTTACCTAGTGTATTTTTAACATTCAGCCAAAGTATAAAAGAACTGAACGTTCTTTTATTCTCCATCTGAACAGTACTACTATTTAAAGGAAACATTTCCCCCCTTCAGCTTCGTAGCCTTTTTAGAAAAATATACCAGCATTTTATCCAACTTTGCCTAACACTGCTTTTTCATTTGTGATAAATTTGTTCCTTATTTTTGTGACCTATACTTGTGTAATTTCTTAAAATCATAAAATAATTAAATCTTGAAATAATCAATTTTAAATTGTCAATACATGTATTGTAGGCATCTGACAATTAGAAACAGTTACATTAAAAAATAATGCTCTAAGAGGCCCTTAGAGATCATAATTTCCCACAGTTTCAAGACTATACCTATGTTAATTCAAGCAGATGATTGTCTAATCTTTTCCTGAAAGATTTGCAATGGCCATGTAATTGGGAATATAGGCCAAAATTCACTCTTGCCTTCAGTACTATGTCAATCTATAAATTCTATACTATTGAAAAAATAGGGACCATCAAGAAAAAGCTTCATTTTCTTTATGGGGATGATATTTATATTGTTATGTTGCTTCCCAGCTCTAACAGAAAATGGTAGACCTATAAGTTAAGTTTAGAAAAAGTATATAATCAATAGTTGCAGCCATACTCCTATAGTAAAAAAGAGGAAGATGGAACTAAGTAAGTTAATATTGAAGTAGCTTGATCCAAAAGAAATTAATTAATGTCCTAATCTAAAACCCTTTTAAAGTCAATGGAGAAACTGTTGAAAGTTGAAATGCCATCAAGCATTGGAATGTATGGAAATTGAATTAATTTATTAGAGTAATTTTATATTTAGATGCAAGCATCCAAAGATATGGTTGTAAAGGCCTAATTACAAATACACATACAATGAAAAATGTTCCAAACCAGTAAGGAGTAGAAGCACACAGGTAAGCGTAAACTCAGCAATCCAGGAACAAAAGGAGAAGACAAGACAAAGTGCTGCCAGTCAACTTCTTTTTTCCTCTGCGCAGGTTTACATTAAAAAAAGAAAAGGTGTGTGTAGGGTTAACGTTCAGGGGAATTATGAAAAATATTTATGTTCACTCACTTCTCTAATAATTTAATCCACCTTTCACTTGAAAATTAATTATTTCTACTCATGTAAAATTATTTTTCTACAGGAATATATGTGATTATTTTGTTTTGTCATGGAATGAAAATGTGAAATAGTCCTCAGGTATAATCAGGTTTTGAGATGTGGAGGACATACATTTCTCTACCATGTGGAATGACTGCGAGTCAATTGTAAAGTTATATGCATTCTCACTATTGAGAAGAAGTCATGCAAAAAAATTAAGAGCTGAACATTCTCAAGCATATGAATAGCTTTCTTCCACATGAATTATCTTGTTGACTTCAGTAGGACTGCTTAGATTTTTCAGGCTCAGCAGGATGAGGGTTATCATTTTTAGCATGTTAAAAAATCACTTGATAATATAAAACCAAGGCAGAAATTCACTAGTGTTAAGAAATCACAAAAATTTGTCAAATTATCCCCAGAATACAATACAGTGAAAGCCCACTGTGAGTAAACCAGATTTAAATATGCAGGTAACCAGTGAAATGAAACATTTTTACATTATTGCTTTTTCAGTTTTAGTATCATCTCATAACATTCATCATCTCAACATTCTCCAGTGTATATTTTGTTGTCAAAGAATGATGCTTCTCATTAACATACACTTCAGCCTTTGGTTCTGAGGTATTCGTGTGATCTTGCGTAACACCCTGGGTAGAGTCCACCACCCACCAGTGCCAACGGGAATTGTGCCCTTGACTTCAGTCCCAGAAATTCCTATTTGGAGTCCTGGTTACATGCAAGTAAAAGGTAAATTACTCTATGCAAGAGATTCCTCCTTAATGTGAGCGTGATTTACATTTTAAAACAGATAAAGGAAAACTGCATGCTGCTGATACTCTTTAATGCTCTGTACTTTTCTTGATAATACGCAGCACCAGTAAGAGAGTTTTCATCACATTCTTTGGATTAATAAACTAGGGAAAAAATCTGCAAATTTCCTGCTTTAAAAAAAAAATGTTTCTGGTAATATTTCAGTACTTTCAGTGGATTTCTATAGATCTAAACCTGCAGATTAAAAAAAAAAAGAACCCCTGGAAAGAGATCTGCTTCTATGATTTAACACTCTTATTTCAGCAATACAAGAAAAGTTTCCAATCACTTTAGAATATGCTTTTAGATGTTATTTTAATTTATTTTAATGTTATTTTAGATGTTATTTTCAGATGTTACTTTAATGTATTTTAGATGTTATAATTAATAGATGTCATTTTAATTTACACTGCTAGATCATTCACTTAACATTTTACCATTAAAATATTATCCAAGAAAAGGACGAGCACCAGAACATTGTAGAAATACTTTCTGAGTTAGCAACTAATGGAAGCTTCTAGAATTCAAAATAAATATATTAAATTCTTAGATAAATACCTTTTTTTTCAGACACCGAGGCCTTATTGATTTTCTGCAGAGAGATTTTTGGGGCTTGGAAATATTAGCTTACAGCAGAAGGTATTAACTTGCGAATTCATACAGTATATTTATTCACCCTGGAAGTGGAATGATATGGAAGTCGTATATTACTAAAAATGTATGTCTTGAGAGCAGTGTCCTTTGCAATCTAGTTATTCTGGTTGCATTCCAATATAATCCCAATTGATTCATTCTAATTTTTTCAAGGGGATGCAAAAGAAAAAATACAGGGACTGCTAACTTTTGCTTATCTGGAACTGTAAGTGAATACTATTGATTTTTACGCATCACTTTTAAAACCTAATAGCATTTATATTAAAGGCAGCGGCAAAACTAAAAAGCCTTATGTCAGTAGTGAACTAAAGAGGTAGGAAAAAAAAATGTAAAATATTCCAAAATAAATTATATCTTGCTTAGTCTTTGGACACTGCCCAATTTAAGTAAAGGATTTAAGACTTTAAAATGTTTCTCTGTTACTGCTATGAAAGCAAGAGCAGAAGGGAAAAATCCAGGCTAGATCACTTTAAAAGCATTAGAATGCACTAGCAAGACAAAGTTCTTAGGTTTTCAAGAGTAAATTCTTTGGAGTGCTAAAAATATGCACCATGCAGGATATTCAGTAATATAATAATCTATCATAACATAAAATTAAACACTGTCATTTGCATTAAGTAGTCTCCAATACTTATCCTATGCTTACAGTTGAGTGAGGATTCTTGTCACAAGAGTGCTATGCCTGACAGACAGTTGATAATTGATTTACCTTGGTAGTGAAGAAGAGAGCAAGAGACATTTTTTTCCTTTAATGTATTCAACATCTTGTCCAAAGGAGCCTTGATCCTTTTTTGGAGCGTCTAGGAATTAATACCAGTAAAAAATAAAAATGGTAGCTCTGCGTGTGCATTCTCATATTAGATGCCGTTCAACACTGTAAATATTTAAATACTTAATATTCATAACCATTTTATCATGAATAATAATTATAATGGCCACATTTTACACTTTGATCTCATGTAGTTCCAATAATAATGGTTATTTGCTTTGTAACAATGGTGAAATAAGGCCTCACACAAAAAAAAAGTAATTGAACCAACACCTCCATAGTTTGTAGAAATACATAGCCAGAGAATGCAAACTTTGGGTAAATTGTATTACACCTAGAGAAACATTCTGTGCATACATTAGAAAGTATGTTCCAAAAAGATCTCAGAATGGCTCACATGTAGTGTGGATTTATGTAATCACTAATATTGCCTTAAATGGGCATGGTATAATGAAGTAAGATTAAATTAGTTAATTTTAACATAATTATCCCCAAAATATATCTTTTTTTCATCCCACTGAGTGCTACTGGTAGTCTAGAGAACAATAATTCTAGTTTACTGAAATGAAAGATCAGGTGAAGATTGGTCACTGGATTCAGCAACTGTTGATGGTATTGCAATTCCTATAAATATGTATTTAGAGAAGAAAATTAGCATTCTGATGAGTGGAAGAAAGCACCCACCCCCATAAAAAAAATTAACAATATTGTTCAAATTAAGTGCAGGCCATAACATTATGTTATGAAAGTTGCTTGGGTTTTTTTGGTACTTAGGAGGTACAACTCTTACAACCTCATTTAAAAAATTATGCTGAAATATTTGTGTACATTCCACTTCACCCTCCAGCCCAAATGTAAATACAGATACATCCAAATCCCTTATGAAGTCCTAAACTATCAATAGGATTAATCAACTGAACATCCACATACACCATCTCTTGTGTGTATACACAGTACAGATGTAGTTGATAAATCCAGAAGTTGACAATATCATATTTGTAAAAACTAACCTTTCACTAAAAATCTGCTTCAGTTTTATATTAATTATATGGAAAATAACATATCCGACAGACATTAAGAGACATGATACTGTAGATGCACATTTTGCAATTGCATGAAGATCACTGAAAATAAACAGCTATGTGTTTATCTTCTTTTGTTTCAGTTTGCTGTAAGATTTCTTGAAGACTGAGTGGGTGATGAAATTCTAATAACTAATACCAGAAATAATATTAAAAAGAATGTAAAAAAGTAAAGATAAGCTCCTTTGTTTCCCTCTGAGAAGTATTGTGATCCATTGTCAGAAATCCTAGGGACAGATGAAAAGCTTTTCACAGATAAGACTACTGAGCATAACTTCAGGAAGAATCAAAGCAAAAGGCTATACATGGCACATTCACCTAAGTGGAGTGTATAGCTGTTGCTTATGAGGGACAACTATGATTTTTTCCAAAATACTCCACCCTGATGAAAAATCAAAGGGGATCTTCTTTTAACAAGATTAGGAAGAAAAGAAGTTTTTGTCCACATTGTGTCTTGTCTGCAGTTCTTTTTGATAACCACTTGAAATATGGTTAAATATGCCACTGTCAGGCTGGTGAACTTTCCAGTGGCATAAAAGGAATATATGCTTGTATCCAGTGTACAAGTTAATTTGCAGCCAGCTTTGGACCACTGTGATAAAGAGCCAATCATGCAATTCAGCAAATAATTTGGCCTTTCCTGCATTTCATTTTTATGCACTGCACAAAATTTCAAAAGTGATTTAGCTTGTTCAAAAGATCACAGATGGTTCATTGCTGTGTATTCTGTTGCACTTCTACTCTTCTTCTAATCCGCACCCATATAATAAGAAAACTTTGAGAGATGTTGAAGTGGGCAACTGAGTCAAGCTTCTGGTTTCTGCGTCCTTCATTCAACACAAATGTGTTGAGCTCCAAAGGCAAGATCAGGAACAAGATCAATTTTCCTCCTTGGATGTCTCACAGGGAATTTCACTCCACATCCCTCAATGGAGTGAAAGCCTTTGATTCTGCCTTACTGGTGAGGGAAGATGTGCAAAACTTCTGGGGATGGTGGTAATAATAAGGGATTTATATCTTTGGAGCACTCCATGCAAAATTATAAGAAAGCTTAATGGATGATGCAAGCCAGATTAAAATACTTTTTTCTCCCCAAGTTCCAGTTGCAACGCTGAGAAACCACATAGTGCACAGCCTTCAGTGGCCCACGTAGAACTGTTTTCAGCCTCAGGCAAGATCATCTTGCCAGATTTTTTTAAACATGTCAGAAAAATGCAAATACAAGATCATATTGATATATTAATGGTTATTCATTATGTGGTACTCTCTCCCCTCTGAATCAGTTATATATTAGCGTTATGGTTTGAGAAACCCATAACAATTTATTGTTGCTTAGACAATCATTCTATCACCTGATTCCCCACCTGGGAAAGGAAATCGGGAAAAACAAGGAAACGCGGGAGTTGAACTTCAAACAGATTTAATACAGTAAGATTAGATAATTAACATTAATAGCACTAAAGAACCAATATTGATCCCAATACCAATACAGTATATGCAAAGATTACACTCAGCCAATTCTATCAGTAGGAAGCTGTGCACTCCCAGCAGTGGACAGTATACATTGGACACTGCGAGCACTACAGCTTCAGGGGGAAGTGAAGGCCTTAGTGGTCCTGCACTGGGGTACAAAGTTCTCAGGATCACAGCCATCAAGGGAGGGAGCGAACTTGCAGCAAATTTTCTAATTTATATTGAATGTGACGTTCATGGTATGAAATAATCCTGTTGGCCAGCTTGGGTCAAGTGCCTGGGTCTCCCTCCTCCTCATCCCTGCACCTGGCAAGCTCAAAATCACTGAGACCTTGAAACCCACACACCATACCTGGCTACAAAGTAAATATTTTCACAAATTCAGATACTTGAGTCTTCTAAAAATGCAGTCTTCCCAAGTATTAGAAGAGAAATTAGTCCTGTGTCACTCAAATCAGGACAATAAGTTATATCAGTTATGTAATATAATGCAACACTTAACGTGGATGATAGTACAAAAGTTTTGGGATAATATGTTGTGCTATGTTCTTGGAATACCATATAAAATCAAATGAAGCCCATTAGTAGTCACTAATGCTATCTGGGAACCTTTCATAAAATCTGTAGAACTAATAGGGAATTTCTAGCAAAATGCTACTTTGCTGAAAATCAAAAATTATTTTCCAAACACCTATGAAAAGTATTTTCTCTTAATATACTACTTATTATGTCATTTGCACCACAAACTTTACATCTAACTAATATTCTCTTTGCAATGCTAATCAGGAAGGTATTCATTTCACATCCCAAATTGCTTTGTAATGTTCGTGTGTGTTGTTGAATTTCTTCTCATTTTCACAATCCACCTACTAGTACAACAGCACTTGGTGAAGGTTCTTTAATGCAAATTGTGTGTTACATTGCAAAGTACTGCCAGATGCAATAATTTATGTAAGGCCTATTGAAAAACACTATCATACACACAAGCCATATAGTGTGCTTTTAAGCATAGGTCTGTCTTCACTTCCAGTCTCAAACAGACCTGAAGACAGCCTATGCTTTCTTGCTTTATGGCATCTGCAACAAAAAAAAAGTAACAACAAATGTCATGGTTCCAGTGCTTTAGAAAATGTATTTCTTGAGAACTGACTGACAATGTTTTAACAGTTTTCCCTTGAAATCATAGTTGTTTTTCCAAAATTATTGATTCCATTAAACCTGAACTATCATTGAACATCCAGGAAAAGTTAATAACAGATATTTAAAAACTTAATGCGTTCATACCTCATGAATATTTTAAGGATGCAGAATGGCTTTTAAATACATATAAAATAATTATGGAACAATCTTGTTCTGAGTAGAATATAGTTGGCCTGGAACAATTCCTATAAATTTAACTAAAGTTGGACCAGAATTTTAGAAACTTTCTTTTAAGGTTACTGGAAACATATCCTTCCAGAAATATCACAGAAGTAGTGTAAGACAGCTTGATACAAAATATGAAAATGAAAAATCCAAGAGGGCTATCCTTCCAGAAATATCACAGAAGTAGTGTAAGACAGCTTGATACAAAATATGAAAATGAAAAATCCAAGAGGGCTATCCTTCCAGAAATATCACAGAAGTAGTGTAAGACAGCTTGATACAAAATATGAAAATGAAAAATCCAAGAGGGCATTAGGAAAAGCTGCAATACTGAACCAGTGAAAAATAATATTTATAATACCTTCTAATCAATTTATGCACAATAGCCTGTACAATGTGGGTAATTACCTAATTCAGGCACGTATTTTCAAAAGTTTCTGGCTTGTGGATAGTTGAACAATTCCAACTGAAATCAATGATAGTTGTGAGTTTGCAATACTAATGAAAAACCATGAATAGTGTTTTTAAATTAGATACCCAGAAAGAAAGATGTACTAAATATGCTACTTCTGAAAATGTGTCCATATATGATCCAAGCTGTGCTCCAAAAGGTACAGCCTTAAAGCTGGAGCTAAAATGGAAACAGTTGCACTTTAAACCACTAGAGTCTGTACTGATGGCACTAAAAGAAGTAACTACTGGGTTCCTGTGGTTTTATCTCACAGATGCTTAATTACCAAAGTGAAACTATGGCACAATATACGTCTTGTACATTAATTTCTATTCTTTCATTATGCTAAAAAGTTGCAAAAATAAACAGCCATTTCTCCATTACTTAATTCTCAAGTCATGAACAAAATCCTTATTCTTCTGTAACATGGTGCTGTGGTGGGTTAAACTTGGTTGGCTGCCAGATGCCCACCCAGCTGTTGTCTCACCTCCCCTCCTCACAGGGAAAAAGTAAGATAGAAGAGCTCATGGATTGAGATAAAGACAGGGAGATCACTTACCCGTTACCAATCAGCAAAACAGGCTTGACTTGGTGAAGATAGAACAGATCCTCCTGGAAGCTACGTCAAGGCATGTGGATGACAGGGAGGTAATTAGAGACAGACAACATAGCTTCACCAAGAGCAAATCGTGCTTGATGAATCTAGTGGCCTTCTATGGAGTGACTGCACTGGTGGATAAGGGAAGAGCAACTGATGTCATCTGCCTTGACTGCGGTAAGGACTTTGACATGGTCCCACAAAACATCCTTGTCACTAATATGGGGAGGAGATATGTGTTCGATGGATGGACTATTCAATGGATAAGGAACTGTCTGGATGGACATATCCAAAAAGTTGCAGTCAATGGTGGCATCTCCAAATGGAGATCAGTAACAAGTCATGTCCTCAGGAGTCCATATTGGGATGAATACTGTTCATTATCTTTAATAATGACATAGACAGTGGGATTGAGTGCAACCTCAGCAAATTTGTGGATGACACCAAGCTGAATGGTGTTTGATTTGCTTGAGGGAAGGAATGCCATTCAGAGGGACCTTGACAGGCCTGATAGTGGGCCCATGTGAACCTCATGAAGTTCAAGGCCAAGTGCAAGATCCTGCACCCGGGTTGCAGCAATGGCCAGCATCAATACAGGCTGGTGGATGAACGGATTGAGAGCAGCCCCACAGAGAAGGACTTGGGGTTCCTGGTGGATGAAAAAATGGACATGAGACAACAATGTTCACTTGCAACCCAGAAAGCCAACTGTATCCTGTGCTGCATAAAAAAAAGTGTGGCCAGCAGGACAAGGGAGGTGATTCTCTCCCTATATTCTACTCTTGTGATGCTGAAAGGCTTTGGAAGAGTTTAATAACAAACTCCATAAGATCCTAACATAAAAAAAAATGTTTCCAGCATGAAAAACTAGTACTATTAAACTGGTTGGGTCACTTCAGGGCAAAACATGCCTTTTTTAATTTCATACAAACAAAACTAGGAACTTAGACCTATGCATGTGACAAGGCAAAGACAAGACTTTTTTTTTTTTTTTCTAATTCTCTTTAAAATAATTCAGCTTTAGCATCTATTATTCCTTTAGCATTTACCATGAACTCATCTTAAACTCCTGACCCCAAATTCACCTCAGAATCAATAGGGATGCAGTAATGTTTTATGGTTTGCTCAGTCATTAGCAAACTACACATTACTTACCTTTGTACTGCTCCTCAAAATCATAGACTGAGGAATTACTAAATAAATGTAATATAAAATATCGTAATTAATAATCTTAATAATTTAACACAGCTTTTGGCTAATGATGCCAAGTCCAGTCTGAATTTCACTATATTTATAGATTTCTTTAATACCTAAAGGAGTACATTAAAGATATCTACACTGACAAATTCTCTTAGCGGTCTACTTTTTATATAATAATGTTTATATTTCATTTTAAAATACTGGCGTTGAGAAAATAATCTTTCTTGAATGTATCCTTTCCTGAGTGATTCAGATATTGCGTATCATGGACCTGAGGACCAAACTACAAATATTTCCTTGTGGTTAGATAATGTACAAGTGGAATGCTTCTTTATGGGTGTAATTTGGAGACTGTTCAATATGGTAGAAAGAAATCAATTAATGTAGTTAACACTAACCTGGATACTAAACCCACAGGTTATATAATAACAAACAACATAGAGACAGGTCTAGGCCTCTGGGCCACTGTGCCTAAGTGCGTGCCCACTGCTCTTGCAGCACCAAGACACCCCGGTGCCCTGGGTCTGGGGACAGGGAGGAATTTTTTCCCCCGGGGCAGACAGGCACTGGCAAGGCAGGACAGGGTGTTTCCCACACTCCCTGGTCCAGCCACTACGCCTTTTGAACAAGATGACCAGAGCAGGAGATGACTGCAAGGACTCCCAGTTGCAGCAAGTCCTTGGATGACATCCTCTGCTCACACAAACTCTGGGGAGGGAGCGTGGCTTGCAGAAGGAGTGCCCAAGCCCTCTGCTGAAGGGTGTTTCCCCAGGTCCCAGCGGGGAAGGATTCTGCTGGACTCCCCCGGGCTGGGAGCACAGGCAACTGTTGCCCTCAGCTAACGAGCTACCTGGCTGCCCGTGGTGCAGCAGGAGAAGCCCCTGGCCAGGGCCAGGCTGTGACCTGACTCTTGGCCCTGCCGTGGTGACACTGGGACCCTGCTGCACAGGCTTACAGGGAGGGAGCCCAGCAGGCTGTCCAAGCTGTGCCCAGTGCACAGCCACCAAAGGCAGGGACAGCCCCTGGCCCTGGGCACA